>SMGT01015627.1:309029-326776 GCA_004794575.1 Lanistes nyassanus | reverse complement strand
GGGGGGGGGCGGCTTCAGATTCTTATTTCATAATTTAGGTATGAGAATCTACATCTACATTTCTGTTTTTAAAAAGTTGTTGAAAAGCCTGTTCTCTGTGTATGCTTCATATGTGCTTTTCAGACTGTGTGGAAATAAAAACTAACAGAATACAAGGGTCTATGCAACTTCTCCATGGATGAAATTTTGCCTATGTTGTACAATCCTGTATCATTTATCCACATGACTGACAACTGCAAGAGTAACTTTCATGTAATAGAGGGGTTTGACTTCATTTAGGTTTTGCTTACCATGACTATGGTGTGTACTAGCCAAGACTGCACAAGATGCCATGTTGGCTTGCAGTAGCTGGCTGTTGTAAAAGATATCACTGCCCCTGACCCTTTTCACCTTCATTTCTGATAACTTTAAGAAGGGAACTGACAATGCTAGCAGAACAGTATGAAACACATTTGCTTGGTACCTTATATCGCATTTATTGGAAGCCAACATTGCCTCTCATGACATCAACATAAACCCCTATATACAGATGGTGGAATGATTTTTTTTTCTTTTTTGTAACAGCCAACGCTCACTTGCAGAAATAACTGAAATAATTCACACAGCAAACCTCATCCACAAAGGAGTGGTTAACATAAGTGACCTGACAGCTGAAGACGGACCAGTCGCCGATATGTGCTTTGGAAACAAAATGGCCGTACTCAGTGGAGACTTCTTGCTGGCAAGTGCCTGCACTGGTCTTTCAGAGCTTGGAAACACAGAGGTGATAATATAGTAGTTAACTATTTATTTATTTATTTTGCATCTTGGTCAGAAGACAACCAGTAGATTTTTTTAAAAGCCTAACAGCATAAGGTCAGATGAAGAGGTACAAAAGGAAAACTACTGTTGTCACCAGTTTACTCACTGTGTAGCATTTCAGTTGATGACTTCAAATATTAACCGCTGTTATATACAATTTTCATTTGTAAGCTCTGAGGACACAATCCACGTATATCTGCGGGCTGTCTGTGGGCTGTTAAAGACTTTTATCCTGGCTCACAACTTTTTCCCCTTTTAGGTGAAATTCTTCTGCATTAGCAAATATTTTTTTCATCTGCTTTGTGAATCCACCATCAACGAATCTGCCAGATTGGTCCGTTACTTAAGCTGTCATTAGTTTTCTTTGGTGGTGGTGGGGGTGGGGTGGGGGTTCAGGGAGAGACGGAGAGAGGTTGATAGATGGTAGAAGTGCAAAGCTTGTTCAATGGCACGCTTTCTTTCCAGATTGCTTTTGACAACTTTTTTGTTCCATTCCTATCTGTCTGTCTGTTGGTGTGGCTGAAATCCTTCTGCCACTGTGCCATTGCACAATGCTTTACACTTTGTATCTAAAGCTTTTATATTCTTCAGAACCTCAGTGATTTTGTGTTTAATTATCGATATTTACCATTTGATCCACATATGTACAATGTACTAGTGCTATGGGATGCACGAAGTTGGTTCTACCTTATTTCACCCACAGTCAGTAATCTTTCTTGTCTTCCCATTAGATTTTGCAGATAAAAACAAATCTTTGGACAGCTGGATCTTACAGAAATAAATCTCTTTCACAGGTTGTTGAGATCATTGCAGGTGCTATTGGTGAACTAATGGAAGCAGAATTCACAGGATTTACAGACAAGCATGGAAATGCAACCCTTCCTGCTGAGGTCACTTTTTCCGAGTGGCTGAAGCAGACATACTTGTCGTCTGGCAGCCTGCTGGCCAGAAGCTGTCAGGCAGCCATGAAGCTGGCTGGGCACAGCTTAGAAGTACAGCAGCAAGCCCACAAGTATGGACTGAACACTGCTTATGTGCAGCAGGTCAGCTCACATTGCAGAACTTTTACCAAGGTGTCAATCTTAGAATTAAAGCAGAGCTGAGTTTGTATTTGTTGCCGACAGCATAGCTGTCATTGCTACCATTCTTACTGTAATGCTGCCCCCCACCCCCATGACCTTGAATTTTCCACTTAAACACACTCAGTTTTTACTTTTGCGCCTAAGAGGCTTACTGATAAGGCCCAGATTTTGACAAATTTGCACACATCTTTCAAAAAGCAGCAGAAGGGAAACAACTGTGTTGGATAGGAGCTCAGGCAGTTTTGTTTTATAAGGTTGTTTCCCTTTGACCATAAATCGTGGTTTTTACTGCTAAAAATGAAGGTATTCCTTCAACCCCTCTGCCAAATCTCACAACTGTTGAAGATGGCGGAGCGTTCATTTTCGTGAGCACCCAAGTGCTTGAAAACGAGTAATGTCGTTGATCTGCTGCATTGTGAGGAGGACACCAGTGTTTCTCTTGAAGAGGATATGTCCAGCAGTGAAAAATATGACTTTTTACTTTGTTGGCTAGCGAATCAGAGGAGGGAGAAGGATAAAGTAATCAGAAATGGATTTTCACATAGTCTGTTGGTGCTGGATTTTACCTTACTTTTAAAAAAGTCCAATGTAACTAAAGTTTATTTTGTTTTTATCTTTAAAATTCAGTTTGTTTCACCCTTCTAGCCCATACGGTTATTTTTTTACAATTTTTTAAACATACCCCAACCCCAAAAAACGTCCGGTACATAGGATAGCATTTTTAAAAGGTTGCCCGCATTCTTTGGGTTAAAAAAGGGGTCTTTACATCAGTTCGTTGGTAGGGTCAGTACAGGGATACTCATGAAGGAGGGTCTTTCATAGAATAAAACTGGTCAGAAAAAATAAGTCATTTAACGGAGTTGGTCGTAATAAAGTCATTCGTTGGAGGTACCTCTGTACCTTTGCCATTCAACCACTGGTTTAATGATAATGTTTTAGAAAATAAGATCCTGTGATAGTAATGTTGACCCTTGCTCATTTTGTGTTCATTTGTTCCTGTGTTCATTTTGAAACAAATTCAGATACAGAGTCCATGCAGCAATATATAATATACCCCTGTTCAGGTTTTACTCGTTTGTGCATTCACAACATGAATGTGCTGAAACATGTCTCTAGGTCTTTGCGTAGACCTGTGCATATTCTGAACATCTTGTGACCTCAAAAGTTTTTTCTTTTTCAATGTTTTCAGCTGACTAACGATTTAAAGAGCTTTGCCAAGGGAGGTTACTTGGATATCCAGGTGTCCTCTGCTCCTGTGGTTATGCTGAAAGAAAGAAACCCTAAACTTGTTGATGAACTGTTGACTCAAGACGTTCTTGGCCGGAAAAAGGTTAGTAGCAGTCCTTTAAAGTCACCACCATTCCTCTCTCTCCCTCTCTGTCTGTTGCTAGGTATGCAGATAAACATGTCACAGGAAATGTAGTATGGCTCTATTACTTTATTCTTTGTAACCTGCTACATGTGCATGTTTTATGAATTGCTGTCTTTTTAAATTGCTTTCTAGTTATGAAAAAGCTGTTTTGTAAATTTTTACCTGTTTGCTCCCCACCTTGATAATGGCCTATGCCATACATCAGTAACCATCAGAATTGAAATTGAATCACTCTTTTTCGCTGTCATACACAGTCTTTCATACAGGCTTGCACGCTTAGACAGGAGGGAAGAAGAATAAGTAGACATGATGTAATTTCATGCTACGACTCTGACGAGTGATCATCACCAATGAAACAATACACAAATGCATCCTCATCCTGGTTTGATCCATCATTTTTAAAACATTCTGAAGCTATTCTGTTCTCTCCTGACAGCTTGCTGCAGCCGTACAAAGCAATGGGACGCTGGCAGAGTGTTGGAAACTTTGTGATGACTTCAGTGCAAAAGCTGTTGCTTCGTTGGACTTATTTCCTTCCTCAGACGCAAAAACTGCTTTAGCCAATATTGTCCATGCAATGAAGCGTAACTAGAAATCTGGTGGGTGCTGCAGTCTACAAACATGCCTGCCTTTGAAGAGCCAATAGGAAGATTTTCCTTACAGTGCATAGGAACGCGGGGAATCCTTCATTCAAAAGATCCATGTGTGTATGTGTGTATGTGTGCGCATGTGTGTATATGTGCCCATGTGTATACATAAAGATCTCATAAATATGCAGACACACCAAAGCCATAACCAAGAATAGCGTTCTCGTTGAATATCAAGCGGTAGCCCAGAAGTTGTTGTGTCATTAACAGCGAGCGTGCATGCGTGTGGCGGTGGGGGTGGGTTGTGTGTAGATGAACATTAAGATGCAACCGATGTGTCAGTGGACCAGAGAGAAAAAGCCTTGAACATTTAGTTATAAGACCTGGGCGGTGGAGGGGGCATTTAGTTTTGACGCATACATTTATAGATCGAGAGAGGGGGTATACGTGTGCGGGAGGGGGTGGGGTGAGCCCGTATGCTTGCATCCCGACTCGATGCAGTTAACAAGTTTCGATGTCAAGTGATATGCGAAAATTGATAATACGACAGGCCTTCTCAGAAGCTCCGCCACGCGATTCTGTTTTGTGTCGCGCTCGACGTCCTGTTCGTGACAGAGAACCACAGGCGGGCCTGATGAGGCTGTGCACGACGGGCCTTTGAGTCGCGTGACGCCGCCAGCACCTGGGTGGGCGTTGCGGCACCAGGATCTCGATGGACCTGTTCTGGTTTTCCTCACGCTAAAATTGCGTTAAAATTGCTTTGGGTGCGCAAGCATGCACTTTAAAAAATGAATGGTGTAGGATGACATGATTAAATGTCCATCGGAATCAATTTTTTTCTCATGCACAGTCGTATACAGAACGGCTCATGACCCCTCCCCCAGTTAAAATAAATCACCTGTGCTAGTAGAGTTTAAAAAAAAACTTTCTATGAGCAAACACGACTGATTGATTTCATCCCGAAACGTCGCCCACTGGAACTCTGTGTATTGAACAGCTCCCTTAACTCTTTGACACCGTGCGAATAACCGACAGCCCGCTCCATTGGCACTACGTTTCCGCCTTACGGGCGGGATTAAGTCCGTTCGAATTATGATTTTTAAAATGTCATCTGCTAATCTTTTAAGGGAAAGAACTCTTACAATCGAAAGCTGAATCATTTCTTAACGAGTTGCTTCCCTTTTCTGTGTTTTAAACTGTCAATCAGATCCGTTTCCGGCAATAATTTGAAGGGGGGGTCTACGTGTGGTCTGTCACTTGAGAAATGCTAGATTTGCGCTTCAAATTACACGCTAAAGAGGAAAATGACATTGTTTCGCAAATTTACTGTGATAAAGTGGATGAAGATAAGAGTATTTGTGCCTGAAAGACCTAAGAAAGTGATTACGAAGAGAAAAACGAGCGAGCACGTGTAGTGAAGAGTACCGAACAGACACTGAGACTAAATGGCGAGGACTTTTTGATTTCTTCAACTTCAGTTGTGTTTCCATCAAAGGATTTACAAAATTATGGAACAAGGTCCAAGAAACACGGTAAGAAATGAGTTTTCTTTATTTATTGTAGTTAGTTAGCAATTTTAAATAATGTTTTTATTGTTTTGGGGGATTTTTTTATGAATTTTTGAAAAAAAGGCTAAAAATGCCCGGCCCCCCGGGACCTACTCTAGGTAGGATTCTCCGTCACAAGTGAGTTAAGCCTTAAGCGTTGGCTAGACTAGAAGACCGTATAGTAAAGCATAGTTTTCTAACGCGTCAAATCACGTGGGTATGCACATGGTCGCTCGTTGGCAGATGGATGGATTTTTACTGTTATCAGTTCTGAATACAACAAGCTGTCTGTGAAACGGATCATGGTGGGACGGACCGTAGCAGTAGAACGTTCTTGTTACAGATACAGAGGGTCGTGAGTTCGGATCTCGCTTAAGGCGCATGTTAGGTTCTGTGCATGTAGCACCGCCCCTGGCACCTGTTTACACCACACAAAACAGGGAACCAGTTTCCCTCCATTATTCAAAGATTTAATTACGTTCTGTCAACATGCACATATATCCAAACAGTTATTTCTCCCCCAAAGGTTTCCAAAATTGACAAACCTTCAAAGCCACATCTACTTATTTTACCGAGACAAATTTCCGGAAGAGGATCCAATACACGTCTCGAGCAAAAGGGCGGACTCGAGAATAACGTCTGTACAGAGGTGCCAATGAACTCGATGCGAGCATAAACTGTATGAAACGTAGTGAAATAACATAAGAACAAAAGCGAGTAAACGGGAATCTGTCTCTAGCAGCGGGCTAGGGGATTTCAAACCCGTTGCCAGTGCGTTGAGAGCAAGAAGCACAGGGTACTAAGAACAAGTAAAAATCTAGAGAGATCTGCTGCAGGTGGAATGGGTTCACTCGATGCACAACCTTAGTTTGCGTCTTGATATCTAAAAGCACAACGTAACGTCAGAAAAAAAAGCGGTAGTCGTGATGTGACTTTAGGCAAGAAATACTCGTTTCGTGACACATCCTTCGTTACCCTCTCCATAGTGACTTGGCGTTAAACAGAAAACAGCAAGAACAACCTAGATTGCACGCAGAAACACCCAGCAGTACTAGTGAGTGGTGCTCATCCCAACTAGAAGCCGGGTTTGACCCGTAGGTATCCGCAAAAGCCAACTGTAAAAAGCTTTGAGCCGCTGACATTGTCTAGGTTTTATCGTATCATTTGTGCCGTCCTCCCATCTTTTCTCACCTAGGTCTTTGTACTTTAATGGCTGGGCATAAACTTTGTATGACGTTGAGATAAGACGTTTTTCATTGTGACAGTATACACGTATCTAGCTCATCCCATACCATTTGTCCCGTTCTTTTTTTCTACGCCCTTCCCCTTTAACAGCTGGAGATAAACTTTTTGTACCATTGAGATAATATGTTTCTCATTGTGACAGTATCGTTAATTCTAAGGGTTGTCGCACCACTTTTATTGTACACTGACAAAAATAAGACGTCACATAGAGCGGGTTTTCCTGGGCACAGCATAGAGAGAATGTATGAGCTTTATTGTGACACTATCCTTAATTCCCAGCTTTGTCGCACTGAACGTCCTGCACAATGACAAAATTATAATTGGTCCAGAGAAAGTCAGGTAAATAAAGCGGCTTTTAAATTTGTCTCTAACAGTCTCTCTCTGACACTAGCTCTCTCTCTCTCTCTCTGACCCTAGACGCGCCCGTAAGTTCAAACAGACGATATTGCCAAGCAGATGAAACATGCATGGATGCCAAAGTCGTGGATGACGTTGCAAAATATTTCAACAGAGTAGATAAGATCTTCCTGAAGCACTGAGAAATGCTGGCGGCTTCAGATGTAACGATAATCTGCTTTTCTACGGCCTGCGCCACATCCGTTTCCCTGACAGCCGACCGCGTTTAGTCAAGTGGATTCTTGTATCATCTTGACCCCATTGTGGGCAGGCAGCTACTAGTAAGGAAACTGAAACCCTTTAGGTATCTTGGCTGGTCCTGTCAGCTTCCGACAGGCGTCGAGTGCACACGCACTGAAGAACAACATGAAGCTACCGTGCTCTCTGCTCATGCACTTCGCGCTGATTTCTGGGAAATGTTGCACCGGGATTGATTTACAAGTGCCACAGGAGATCGAGGCAGGTGTCGGGGAGCGAGAGGCCAAGCCAGTCTGCAGGTGTGGGTGAATCCCTCCCTCCTTTCTTAACCTGCTGCCTTGGTTCTTATACGGTGTTTTCTTTCTCAGCCCGCCCCACCCCACCCCCTCCTACCTTCACCTTCCTCGAATTGAGTCGATCTGGCGGGTCTCTTCCATTTCTCACTCTATCCCTTCTCTCTCCCTCCCCACACTCACTTCCGTCCGTCCCCTACCCCTCTTTTCCCTTACGTCCCTCCCTCCTTCAAGACATATTGTATTATAGCTTCGGACAACAAAGCACAACCTGCTCGATGTTTCATAAGTATCGTACTGTCGTCGAACGGTATTGAAAGCGTGAGCAAATGCCATAGCGCACGATTTGCTTTTATCAAGAAATTCTGACTTACTAATTGTTATTGAATGTAAAAATAAAACTGAACGTGTAAAGATTTCGGTTAATTTTCAGATGCTTTAGATTTTTAAAGGTCAATCGGCAAGTGGGATGACATCGCTAGGGCACAATGATGTCGCAATATTACAGGCAATAGTCTGGCTTGACTTGCTTCAGCTGCTGGCTGGCACGCGTGCTATGCATTGCCACGACCTTCATGTATATGGAATGCTGCAATAAACTTGTCCCTCCATTCCTCTCCATAACTCTGCAAACTACAATGTAAATGTCCGTGCCTGAACAACGACAGGAGGAAAGACACTTTAAGATTTGTCGAGAGATCAAAGATTCCAATGTTCTCCAGGTATAACAAAATGAAAGCTGGCACGTGTAAAACCAGCACTGTTTGTTTAGTTATAAAAACTGTGGGTGACTCATGGACTGAAGGGGTAGCCTAAAAGGAAATGTAGCTCTCACACAGGGAACGACACGTGTACAGGGGGGTTAACCAACCTTCCCGCAGGCTGGCGGCCACCAGGTGCCAATGACGACAGTCCCATTATGTAGACGGTATGATGTCAGCCAAGCATCAGCAGTAAGTGGTCGGGGAACTTGGGAAACCTAAACATTGGAACTATATAGTGCCTGTCAACAGGTCATAAGTTGGATACCCGCATGATGCCGCCTGCGAGGGTAGGGGCCCGTGAGAGGGATGGATCACGGGATGTAGAGGGCACTGCAAGAGGGAGAAATAAAAAGGAGAACTCAAAGTCCGGAAGTAAGAAGGAAGAGAAACACATGAACCGCAAAGAAGAGAGAACCTTGCTCGGACCCCCAGACCTTGGGGCTATGGTTGCTTCGCTGTCGGCGTTTGAAAGTTTTGACCACGAAGGGCCAAGCCGGGATGTATCGAGACAAAAGACCGAGGGGAACAGTGGAGGGTGGGCCTCAGGGCTGCCTTCTTCGTGCACCTCTGATGCAGCTGGGTCGAGTGAGGGTCAGGCTGGGAATAAGTATAACTGCATTTAGCCGCCAGGAGATGTAAAGTAGAAGGCCAGGCTCCCGTCTAGAGAAGCGGTCAGCAGGGAATGAGAAAGAGGTCCAAGTGCCCACTAGACAATTTCAAGAGGTAAATTAGTTCCATGGTTGAGCCGGCCACCACCAGAGACAAACAGGATGAATAAAGCTCGGGACGTGCAGCCCTAGCTGGTCATTTGTACGACGGTAGAAGTTATGGTGCGTGGAGAGGGGATGGTGACGGAAAGGTTACACAGGCCTGTCCCCCTCCTTCCTCCCCACCTCTTTAATTATGCACCTCTTTTATGGGCGGATGTCTCTTTTGTTCCACCACCATCAACTCCAAATGCAGCCTTCTACTTTCGTTTTCTCTTTTTAAAACATTTTCTATGAACATCGGAGACTTCCACTTTCGTGTTCAAGCTGAGACATGACGATAAGGGTGTTGACGGACCAATACACACAGAGGACCAGGCGCTAGGCAACCTCGAGACTTGAACTTCGGCTAGATAACGCACATCGCCTCAGATTGGTCTAAAGGATGAGTGGAATGGGGAAGGAGGGAGCTAATTTCTTTAACATGCGCCTATCTCAAATCTACTACGAATGCTAAATTGTTTTTTTAATCCATTAATGATAACGCTCGATAGGGAATTAAACTAAATATATGTTACAACGTATGGCATTAGTGATAAAGGGTCTACTATAAGCAGGGATTGGGAAGTTGCAGATTTTTTTTTATAGCCTGACAGACTTGAACTTGAATATCACTAACCCATCGAAATGTCCGCAACAGTTGTTGTTTGGGTATGACATTTGGGTAGCAAAGTTTTGAAAGAACCAGACAACACTAAGTACTGTAACTGTAAGTAGACTTTTCCACTCATACGATGTGGTCGTATTTGGTATGCCAAGTTTGCTTGAATACCAATAACAAACGAAAAAAAAAATACGATTTAAAAAAGTTCGGGTAGTACGTCTGTGTTGGGTAGAAAGGTTTGTGTAAGAAGTGAAATTTCTCAATTACGGGAGGTCTTATAATTACGAATTCCCCTTCCTTCAATGCTCCATGTGCTGTTATGCATGGGTACTGATGAGATCAGATAAACACGAACGTTTGCAGTAGTCGACAAATAATAATAATAGTAGATCCCCAAGCAGTGATTGTAAACTATAAGATGGTCACTTTTACCGCAGTTATCCCGGAGTTTAGACCTACCTGTGACACTGGCAGCCCGAGCCTTTCGCAGCTCGCCAAACTTGTTTCATTCATTGTGTATGGGGTTGGGGGGGGGATTTGTTGCTTAACGTCCAGCCGCAAACTATGTGCATATCAGGACGGTGTTGCTTAGACAAAGTTTACGTGCTGCCACACGTGGGACTGATGGCGCAACACGGGCCTCAGTTCCACCCAGTCACGTTATACTGACACCGGGCCAACCAGTCCTAGTACTGTTCCCTGTAGTGTCAGGCATCTGGCAGGGCAGGTACTAGATTGCCAATTTTTAAGTCTTAGGTTTGACTCGGCCGGGATGCGAATCACCGACCTCCCGCCTCGGAAGCGGACGCCTTAACCACTAGACCACCGAGGCGGTCCCATTCATTGTGTGGTGGCGTTCTCATAGGCCCCGACACCTTTTCCCCTCCTCACCATGGCACCATCCGAGACTTGCAAGCCGCTGTGCCTCGCTAGGTATGGAATGCCGACTGGCGTAGATGTGTGTGTGTGTGTGGAGGGGGTGGGGATGTATTTGGCTGGATGTCGTTTCTGGGAAATGAATATAAAAGCGGTTTCAAAACTGCAGCAGAATGCCTCCCAGAGCTGGCAGCACGTTTTGATGCCGTCACGGGGAAAAGGATCATTTGACATTTTCTTATCGCAGAGTTGCTAATCGCAACGCGACTACAGAATCATTTTTGAAAGAGTTTCGCGAAAAACAAGGCGAAAATTCGCTTCGGTGCAACGCCGAACGTTGAAGACTAGATAGCTGATCTTGGCCTCCAGAAAGGCTGTGATCCCAATTTACATATCGTCATACGCACAGTGAATGAGTCCGGAGTTCTGTCATTTCACATGCGGGAATTTTGAAAACTTTCTCACCATTTCCTGTCTACGGTGCCTACTTTGCGTTTACACAAAATGTTTACACAAAAACAGAAATAATTACAAAGACCGTAGGATGAGTGTGGCGCAATCAACAGCAATTAATGCGCGTGCATTTCTAATGCAAACGGAAACAATTTAGTAATTATCAGCAGCTTCAAGGCCAGAGAACATGTGTCCTTCGTTTTTATCAGTTTTTATCACAGCAATTGCTTCTGATTTCTGATAAAAAATTGCAGCTCTCTGCGCCGTAATAAAAGCAACTATCCTCACAACTCCACAACGGCGTCTGAAGAACGAATTAGTGTTCATAGCCAGCCGCTGTGCTGTGCCCGCGACTGGTGTTTGGCTGTAACTACATCGAACTAATTTGCTTTTTTCCCGTTAACACAAAAAATTGCGAATCAAAAGAAGGTGAGCAGATTAACGTAGACCACTTGTTGAGAACAGATAAAATGCACAAGAATCACTTCCATTTAGTCAAATATGGTTGCTGCAAGAGAAAACTGATATATATATATATAAAGAGTGCTAATTTAAAAGATAATAGCACATCATTTGCATGCTAATTACTAATTGCATTAGGAATGGCCCATAATGAAACTCCTCCTTGGGGCAGTCTGAAATGCATTGGGGGGACAGTCATCCCGATAGTAGGTGACGTATAAACGTACTGCCTTAGGATCCTGCTGGTATCGAATTAAATTGTGGCAGACCAAGTTCGTAGTAAGAAATCCTTGTAATCCACTTACGAATACCAAATCCAAAAGCAAACTTAGTTATTTAAATAGATTTAAGATCATTATTTCATTGGCTGAGTAGACTTTGTTGTCAAATTCTAGATGTAAGACGTAAAATGTCCCACGTCTGTACAGGAATGAGTGTTATTTTTTTAATCATTATTTCATTGACTAAGTAAACTTTGTTGTCAAATTCTAGATGTAAGATGTAAAATGTCCCACGTCTGTACAGGAATGAGTGTTATTTGTTAATTCTTTGCTACTTGTTTCCTTCTTGCTTGGGGTTATAAGAGTAGCTCTACGGTGTTGATGTTGTATAATATTACTGTGTCTTCTTTTAATTTCCTTTTCAAGGCTGTAAAGGCCCCGGGCTGGTAGTCAATAAACAGTAAACAATTATAACAAAGTTAGGAGAGGACTGCGCTTCATTCTGGGGGTAGGGAGGAGGATTAATGCTTCATCCTACTAGAAGTGTGTGCGTGGCGTGCGTTTGTTTTGCTGGTACGCCCATATGCCGGCCATCATAAGTTGGGAAGGGAGGTCGTAGCTGAAGGCGTCCCATATAATATATGACAGTTGATATTTAGGAGAGAGGCTAGGGAGATCCACATCGACGTTAAGATTCGACTCCTGTAAACGTGCGTCGGGTGCCGAGAAGATTCAATAGTCTCTCTCTCTCTAAATGTATGTTTCATTATCTTGACATTTATGTTTATCTACATATATTGCTCTGTCAACAAAGTTTCAGACTTCTAGTCAGACAGATAGGATGACCCCCAGAAAGTGCAATTCAGCTGTACACGTGTTTCTAACATACTCATTCCGATCCTCTGAAGTATAAAATCCGAAGATTTAGTCACGAAGCTACAATTAATATTGTTGGACTGTTTCTTCAGTATAGCTCCTACGGCGGTGGGTGGGTAGGTCGGTGGGGGGAACAAATGAGAGGCTGTTTTAGTGGATGCAACAGAGTGAAGACCAAGAAATACTAATGCAGACATACGACTGACTCTCGTCCTCAGCACGTCTGTTTCATTACCACACTGATGTCACTTTTCCTGCAATAATTTAAACCCATGCCGCTGCTTAAAATAGGTTATCGTCCTTATTCCCAGTAATCTCATCTTCACAACCGTAAAGGAAAAAAATCCTTGTGTGCCAGTGCATGCGTACACCGAGTTGTGTGAAAGGTCAATGCGGTGGGATTTTTTTTTTTCATTCCACACCTTGCGGTACTTGGACAAGCAGTGGAGTTGGTCGCGAAAGTGGAGATCTGAGAACCGGCTGTGGTGAACTGACACTGAAATCGTTTTTGAAGGGGTGCAGAGGTCTGCTTGCCCTAGATCACAACATTTCCAGCCACCATCCCTTTATTTAGTAATATACTGTTAACGATAAGTTTTCATTAAATTTGCTCTGCTTGGATGTCAGCAACAATGCAAGATTTTTTTCAGATATTCTTTTGCGTAAAAAGAACAAAATTTATCAGTAGAAGCACGACTAGAATTTTCACATTTGACCCAGTCCCCCCTTTTATGTCCCCATGACATCAAAGCACATTTTGCATTTTAAATTTCTTTGAATTCAGTCTAATTTAAAAGGTTTAATTTTTTGCTGTGTTTATTTTTAAGGCTGACATAAATTCCATATATTTAAGACGACGAATTAATTTTTTTCACTCAATGGTATTTCAGATTTAGAGTTCCTATAATATTGATATTCTGACGTGCATCTTAAACCAGTTAAGGTACTACGAAATACCGCTTTCTTTAATTCGTGAAATCATTACGGGTATTCCCTGACCGGTTCTGTATGCCATGCTTGTATTTTAAGAACAAATGCATGCATATTGGGGAAAGCAAATTAACTCACTTGTCAGTCCCTGTGTCGTGCAGGCAAACTCGGGTTCCAAAGAGTTCGTGATGGTAAATCCGTCTAAGAATCAAATCGTTTCGATCAAATGCGCAAGAGCAGTTAGCAGACGACGCTCCGCGTGCATGCACGTTAGCATTCTCAGCATCAGACTGTTTCTTTGTACTCTTGCTCCAAAAACCGAAGATGGTTCTGGTTCGCAGAAATATCAGGATATCGAAAATCGCTCGCTTCTAGGAAGTTGACCTAGATCGACTGAGCGCGCGGCGCGCCGTTGAGAGTGTTGCTGCTCGCATATTGCGTCACAGATCTACAAATGTGCTGATCGTTTGAAGCAGCGGTTGGTGCAGTGGGACAGGGTACACTGCCGGCGATGGATATTACACTGTTTAGTTCTTGCGGATTACTAAATGTGAGTGAGAGATCGGGACAGTTTCGACGAACTCAAACTGTAAACATTATTTCAGAATTTCCTGTAGTAATTATTTTTAGAAATGGTTTCGAAACAATTATTTTTATTGCGAAACCAGAATAATGCAGTTGTAACGGATTTACTGATCGCAGTGAACATTCGACGCTGCATTAGAGGTGTAACATACATCCGGGGGTTGGGGTGGGGTATTGGGGAGGGTGTTCACTCAGCTAAATGCCTTTTTTAAGGGGGGGGGGGGTGTATCTTTATCTGTTTTTCTCTCTCTCTGTTTTGACGAAAGGCTAATGCCCCGAAACTCGTTGTCTGTGTCCGTGTCGCTTAGTGCAGCTTTGCTCAGTTCCTTAGGTACTATCACTCTACCCACTTGGGCGGATGTCGCGAGAATTGTAAGCATATTTTATGTAGAAATGCTATCGTCTGTGCAAAAACTGCATTGCGCTGTATGGTATCTACGGATATAGCTGTGGTAAGGAGACAAATTAAGTGGCATACAGCTTAATCCTTGTTTTTACATCTTTGACGGGGGGGGGGGGTATGGGAGAGGGGGCCAATGGGCCATCTCCCCTCCCCCCCCCCAGCAGAGAGAGAGAGGGACGTTATATTATGGCTTTGTGTCGGCAGTTAGAAATGGCCCGGTTACATTCGTTCGAGCATTCCTTATACTGCCACTCAGGTGTATAGTGACATCGTTTTGTTGGCTCCCTTCGACCCCTCCCCCCACCACCAAAAGAACACGATCTGCCCCTGT
Source organism: Lanistes nyassanus (assembly GCA_004794575.1). Lineage (NCBI taxonomy): Eukaryota > Metazoa > Mollusca > Gastropoda > Architaenioglossa > Ampullariidae > Lanistes > Lanistes nyassanus. Next base: position 311,983 of record SMGT01015627.1, on the reverse strand, counting down.
TCAATTCAGTCAGTGACTGCGTGCGTTTTCTGAGTTTTCTCTGAAAACCTATCTTTGCTCTCTCCCACAACACATTTCTTCCTGTCCTGTGCCTACACTGCACTCGGCCTGCGTGCGTGTGTTCCGAGTACAAGATTTAGGACTCTTGTCATACTCACTGGATGATCTGACGGTTCTGCACTCTGCCACTCACTGACTCCGCTCTGGGATTATATTTTCCTGAAACTGCCGCAAAAGCAGGCCCGTGAAAGGCATGACTGACACAGACTTCACTGGAAGATTTAGGCGCCGACAGACTATAAGCACTTAACTGTTGTAAACGATCGAGAACTGTCCTCGGAGGCGCCCGACTTACCACTTATAGGTTTAAACGATTATGTCGTGCTGGTTTAAGCTGCCACGGAGGTAAATGACCAAAAAAAAAAAATAGATACGCAGGGCCGGGTTGCATGGACAGTTCTTTATTGCCTGCCCATACCTATAAAAGCTGGGGAAGAGGGTGGGCGAGTGGTTAGAGCGTGGGCCTCCAATCCAAACTGAAGGCGCTGCATGGTTTGATCCTGGGGCGCCGCACAACTAGCTCGCTGATCTTCCCTCAGTTACCCAGCTGTGAATGGAAACCTGACCCATGGGTCAGCGAAGGCAAGGCAGGGAGGGAAAGGAGAAAAGTGAGGGTCTCATACACTACTCCCACGTCCCTTCCCTACGACCTACAATTTAAGCAGCTCACGGCACAAACTATCAAACTGCATGCAAAATAGACAAGGTAAACGGGCCTTCTGACCGCTGTTGTACAAATTAAACGCCCAGGCAACCCAACAACCCTTTTTTGTCTTCTTCCAACCCAGGTATAGTTATAAATATATATTCATTAAAACCCATTTTTCTTAAACGGATGAGCGTGCATCCCAATTACACTTGGGTTCGACGAACTATATATCGGGCCAATGCCTTCGTTTAGGCAAGAAAGGCAAAGGCTATGTAATCGGTACACACTAGCGGAAAATTAACAAGCTAATGTGTACGTCGTCTTACAAAAATAAGTTTTGGTTCGGGCTAGAGGTTAGCGGTACACGCACACAGATTCTCTCCTCACTGACTAAACAATACAAAAACAAGTAAATAGACTCAATAACTTTTATTCTTCTATCTAAATCCCGAACTAAAGATAAAAAGATAGACTGGTAACTATGGAAGAAACAGAAGAGAAAGGGGAAAAGGTGGGAAGAAAAGGGGGAAATACGATGGAATAGAAATAAAATAGAATAGAAATAAAATAGAATAGAAAGGTGAGACGAAAAAGGTGGAAACACAATGGAACAGAAAAGGTGGCCTGAAACAGAGATCGATCATAACCATTAACTTCAGGCCATAACATCAGCAATACATACAACTAATACAACATCAATGAGGCAGTCTTACAGCTAAACACCTCCACAGAATATGCCACCACACCATGGGGGAACAGACCCCATTTAGCGACCACGTGGTGGCCAAGATGGCGGTGCTCTTAACACGTGCACGGGACAAGCAAACAGAAATCCAACCAAATCTACATCATCCCTAACCCATCCCGTTCTATATTATATTTTCCACAATGATTGAACAATGAAATTTCTTTGGGGAACAATATTTTATACATACACCGCCCCACTGCATGCACTGCAGAGGAGAACATAATCCGATTCATAACCGCGTCAAGACAACTTTGCCGTCATTTACGACAGCGCGGTATACACAAGGATCGTTCTTTACAAATTCACTAATAGCAAATACAAAGTACACCTTTGACCTTGCATTCAGACTTTCCTGGGTCTACGCTCGTCAGATCGAAAATTTGTGTTCCTGCGAACTGTGTCTACTGTTTTCAACCGTCTTCTCCTGTATGGACTACTACTGCGGACCACTATTTAGTGTGAACATTGGATTGACTGTTCCTGGTTGGATTATAATTCAGTTCCTGATTGGATTATATATCCACCGCAAGTAGTATTTACGACATCACGTTTTTAGGTATTAGTTCAATTGTACTCTAGTTGTATTTCATTGTTCGGAGAGTTGTAACATACCTCACGCTGCTGCTACCACACACACACACACACGCACTGTTACATATTTGTTCATCTACTCTTTCCATCCTCTGCTATTCTCTTATGTTCATAGTTCAATAAATGTGTTGAATTATCTGGTCGTGTACATTTTGCGTGAAAAGTTGGGGTTAGCATTAGGGGATTACATTTCCTATCTCTTCCCTAAAATCAAGCACACCCGATAAAACGTTACAACTACCGAAACAGCCATTACATTCTTCTGGCCGTCCCGGAAAACTCTGATTCAAACGGGGGTGGTCTATCGCGAATCTCCCACCTAGTCTTCCCTAGTGATGACCTGGGAGCAGGTTTGGGAACCAGGTGTGCTAGATTTACCTTGTTTTCGGGCTTTCTTTGCCTCGCAGACCGTCTTGGGGCTGGTACAGGGGGTGTCTCATCAGGCACATCGTCAGTCGTGCACCCTACACCCGTGGGGTCTTCTGATGCATTGTCCCCGTCGCCAGTAGAATACTAGTAACCTCTACAGGTGATGTGACATCGGGATTACATTATCCCGAGAGACAACGTTTGAGCGCATTTACCCCTGGGTTGCTACTTAGCTCCTGTTCCTTAAATGATAGTTTGAGTTCCTCTGCTGTGACAGGAGCAAGCAAGCCATCCACTGTGAATGGCTGAAAAACTGTGTTGTCTTGGGGCTCAGCTCTCTGGGGAAATGGAGGGGTGTCACCCAGAGGTTCAGTTTCCCCACATCCCCAAACAGCCCTCCTATGAGGAGGGCCGGTGCCATAATTCGTGCCATTATACCAACGAAATATGTGGAAGCACAAGACCTGACCCATTCTGGACACACTTCCATGATTGACAGTTTGGGTAGTTCCCCCTCCCCCCCCCCCCCCCCCCCCC
>SMGT01015627.1:281820-303179 GCA_004794575.1 Lanistes nyassanus | reverse complement strand
AAACTACATCACAAAGACCAAGACAACACACCAGGCCAACTGTGCAACAACTTCATGGGAGAGCAGCCTGAAAGGAAGCTCTCAAAAAAAAAAAAAAAAGTTTGGGGGTGGTGTGGGGACATGGGAGAATAAACCTGAACTAAAGCTATTCAAATTTAAGAAAAGTGGAGGGCATTTTTTACATTAAAAATTTAAGAAACATGCAGAGGACACTTGAAAAAAAAATGTAGTCTCTGTAATTGATGGGAAAGTCTTAATCTCTGACTTTACCTCTTATGAACTTGATGAATATGCTGTTTAATATATTTTAATACAAAGTCTAGTACATACAGTGCTGAACAACAGATGTGGTAAGACCCCATTAACTTGTTTCCTGATGCTGTTTTAGACACTTTAATGCAAACCTAAGTTAAGATGGATTTTCAGACCCAAAGGTAATTTAATTGCAGTTAAATTATATGGACTAGCAGCAGCTAAGTGACATTTCACATGCAGCCGGGTGGTGATTGCATAACCCCCAGGCCCCCTGAACTCCCCTAGAAGGCATAGCGTGGGAAGTTGCATCATGCGCCTTACTGGTCGTCTGTTACTTAAGAGTGAAACAAAGGGTATCTGTGTCTGTTGATTACCTGACCCAACGGTGGACAGGGAAGGGCCAAGGTCTCACTGTCCGAGGCTGCCGTAACCCTTAGACGTAATCTAGGGAAGGGTAGGGCCACTTAGAGAGAGAGAGGGGTGGACAGGGCCGGGCAGACCGAGCATCTCAGCGGGAGGCGAGGGCGAAAGGTCAGCGACAATGTTACACCCTGTTACACACAAATAATACTATTTTCATAACTCTCTGAATAGCCAAGAAATTGCCCATAATAACACGTAAGGCAGACACACCATCATGGATAGTTTCAAAATACAATGTATTGAACATGTGGACTGGTCAGCTGCTGAGTGCATGGACGGATGAAGGAAGTACATTGCAACAATATTATTTATTTTGATAATCATGAATAGGCAGCAATGCACAACCATAATTGTAACTGTTTTGTGTCTAACTGTAAGTAAACAGATCCTGCATCATGAAAAAAGCAAACAATAAAATGAATAAGACACGGAATTATTAATGAACACTCATTTTCTTAAAATGAGTTCATGTTCTTATGCAGAGGGGAGAAATCAAAGAACAAAAGACTGCGCATGTTCTGTAAGGAAAATAGGTCTGTTAAAACTTATACCCAGGAGAAATCAGTATACAGATAAATGAACACATGCACGCACGCACGCAGGCACGCACGCACGCACGCAGGCATGCATGCACAAAAGCTCGGTCATTCACTCACTGAAGCATGCAGTTCAGAGGATAAGCTGGTGCATCCAAACAGTGAGGATTGATCTGAACATAAGGTCCTGTATGACAAGAGATGATGATGGAAAGTTACATCCTTAAAAATGTTTTAGAATTGTCAAAATAATTCTGAAAATATAGACAGGAAAAAATGACCATTATTACATAGGATTATTATGGTTCATATAAAATTATCAAAATTTTCGCACTAACAGCCACATCCTCATATGGTATATGGTGTGGCTCTCAAACACACAGCACAGCATATCCAATCAACCAAGTTTACACATTTCAAAATAAGAATTCTGAAATATATCAACAAACTGCAACAACCTGATGGTTTAAGATCACACAAAGAAACATCCTGAAAAAAAGTTGAACTCCAATGCATTTTAACAAACCCAACTGTTTGAATACTTCAAAATACAGCTGTATTGGCTTATACACATGTATGTTCACTGATAATGTTGACTGAAGGTCTATCTTGGTCAGACATCTGCAAGATGTAAAAATATGTGATTTGGTGTGAAGCAAATCAGGTGCAGCACTTATTTTATATTTTATATTTTGAAAGTTATCTTCTAGAGGTCTCATCCTTAAAAAGTAACTGAGCATAATGCCACTCAGGCCCACCACACTTTACAACAAGTAAACTGAAAGGATGAATAGTGTTAAATGTTTACAATAAATAAAATAACATTTTATAATTTTACAAGTTTACAAAAACATTCTGTAAAAACTTTATAGGACTTAGAAATACAAAATTCAGCTGCTGAAAACCAACATGACCTCATGTATTGGAAACAGAATGATAATGACCTCATGTACTGGAAACAGAATGATAATGACCTCATGTACTGGAAACAGAATGATAATGACCTCATGTACTGGAAACAGAATGGTAACGAGGTCGATTGTGCAGCTCTTGAGCATCTCACTGCTTACAACCTCAGTTTGGTTACCATGGAAAAGAAAGGGCTTTGTCAGGGTTAGCCTTTACACTTACACAACCCTGGCCAATATTCCTGGGCGAAGTACACAACATACATATATTTTCGGCAAGCAATATTTGCATAGAAACATAATTTGAGGAAAGAAATGTAAAGGTAAGAAAAAGAGAAAACACTACATGGTCACAAATTCAATCTAAAGAAAGAAGAAAAACCCCAAATATCAGCCCAGGTAATGTGTTGTACAGTGTAGACAAACATTTCACATTCTTTGGTTTGTTGTGGTGTCAAAACTTTTCCATTTACATATTCCAACAAAGCGAAAGCTTAAAAAAAAAGGAAAAAAAGAATTGAATAGCCTTTATAAATAAGGGTTGGTTCCAACATTCATACAGGAAGCTTAAGAATATGTAAATTTGTAAAGGCCACAACTGGTTCACCATGCATTTAAAAGTTGCAGACTAGGGGCTACAGGGTTAAAGTGAACACAGAATCAATCAGAAAAAAATCATCAGCTGCCTAAACCCAGTGGACGGCCATTAAATGAATTTCTGAATAACCAACACATGCTTTAAAAATTAAAAAAAAAAAACTCTTTGCCTTGTTGATGTTACAGAAATTAATTAGGTACTACAAATGAACAGGCTCTCTGTAATAGATCCTTTTCCATAACTGAGTAAACCAAACCAAATAATACAGTGATGAGGACATCCTAATTAAAAAAAAATCTTTATGTTCATCTTACAAGATAAATTGTTACACATCTTGTGCAAATATAAGTCCAAGTAAAACCAACTCAAAAAATATTTTGGAATGATGCAGTGTGATGCATTCATTTTACAAAAATAAGTAATGAATAGGAAGATGTAAATATTACTGCCCAAGTCCAAAAAAGCAGAATATTGTTGAAAGATAAATAGCAATGCTGTGTAGAAATTAGCACGAGAGCTGATGCGGACGGAATGGTGTGGTGATCAGAAAGGCACTGGCATTTGGTATATGTATGGTGTATTCCAGATATGTTTCAATTAGATAACAGTTTTAACATCTCTTTCATTCTTACTAGACAATAAAAATGTTTAATGAGTTTCTTCAGCATCTGCAGAAGACATAGTAGCCCTTCAATGATATCCACATTTTATTGCCGTAACGAGACAAAGGCACTTTTTTTTTTTAGATATTCAACCAATTACACCTAAATAATAGTTTCATTGATAAAATAACTGCTTCAGAAAACAGTGAAAAGTGGAAAACAAAAGAATATTTTCTATCATCTTATCACAGGTTTTTCTTTTAAAATACAGGTATGGACAATACTGGTAAATCAGATGTTATTCACATTAAAATGTAAGCAAATGATCAAATATATTTCTTTGTAATTAATAATATGATTGAAAGAACACTTAAGTAAACACACTGCGAATGAGGCAGATGACAGTCTGATACATATGGAAATGGCAGCCATTATACTTGACATGTCAATGCATATACAATATTTCTGGTTCTACTGCTGTTGTCCCTGAACATGGAAGATTATCTCCCAAAACAACATTTATAAAGATAAGAAGGCTCCCCCACCCACATCCAAATAAGTGGCATATTTTATAACAAAAAGTGGACAACGAAAGAGTTTAAACAGGCACCAAACCAGTCTTGTAACGAGAAATATTTCAGCATAGAGATAATTGCAGCTTGTTTAGCTTCTGCATCTGGAATGTCTGACAAACTGGCAAACATGCTAAGACAGATGCAAAACTAGATAAGCAAGCAGAATCTCTGATTCTGAAGGAAACTTCATTTTAAAGGGGGGGGGGGGAAGGGGGGTTCAGATCTGGCAGAGGTTTAAGTTCTGCCTTCCTTAGAAATAGTTGCCCACAAAAAGGAGTCTTATGCCTTACTTATGCCTAACAGAATACAAACCCTTGTTCTACGTTAAAGAAAATGAATAGACCACTTTTGTGCTCAACACCCACATGATGTTCACCCACAGTATGCACAGTGTAATAGCATGCATTTTGAAGAATTGTGCCATTTGATAAAAATCAAACGCACAACTTTCAATGCTTTCAAAGAACTTAAAAATGACTGAACAAGCAGTACATGTTTATGATAAATGTATCTGGTAAAATTTTGGTGCTGGCTTTAAATGTATTGCACGAGGAACAAAAGGAAAAAAATATCTGATCTTCAAGCATCTGATCTGATCTGATCTACTGTGAGCTTGGAAAATGTACCTGCAGATCTATGTCTGAAAGTTATTCTTTCATATCCATTTTATAAGTGGGATTATATCTAATGTTTAATTAAAGAGGTCAAAGATTTTGGTTGACCACCCTCAACAATTAACATACTAACAGCATACCATCAGCATACCAATCTGCATACCATCAGCATACCAATCTGCATACCAATCTGCTCTCTGCAATTCTCAGCTTCCATTTATATTCTTCAGCTTGTAGAACTTATATTAAAATTACAATTGTTCCACAAAATCCTAATACCTTATTTTAATTTTCTGGCTTACAGTATATGTACAAATATAAACATAATTGTGATTCTTCAAGTATACTGAAAGTACCTATGGCAACTTGAGGACTGCACAAGCAAGGTGCAAAAATGAGGGAACACGTGTAACTCAGGATTTGTACTTGGACTTAATGACCAGGAATCCATCAAAGGCAGTGTTGACATTATTGCTGCTAGCCGAGCGGCGGAACTCGTACACTTGGATGGGATCGTGGTGAAGCAGGTAGTTCTCAAAGGTGTCCCAGCCTCCACCCACCCTCACCATCAGGTGCTTGCCATGCAGCAACTGTGGACAAAGTTGCAGACTGCCAGCAGTTCATGTCTATTTGCACGAAATCAGTTAAGTGTGCAAGCGTTATATAATTTAAAATGATTTTTTAACATAAATTCATTTTTTACAATGTTTTACAATGGCTCGTGTCAAAATTCCTTAAACGTGAGAATATACAACCTAGTACTCTTGTACCCTAAGATGTATCTGTGTCACTTTACATCTATAATAACCCTTCCACGTTGGAAGACATCACTCTATGCAATTTCAAATGTTACAGCTTCTCATAAAAAGTTTATATTAACCTACTACTGATTAGATGCATAAAAACATAAATCAAAACCTTTTGCCACATCAGCTATCTTTTCAACTAGAAACCAGCAAAAGGAGTTTACTCCAAGGTGATGCATGGCTAGGGAAGGCAGCAACATCTTCCCCCATTTCAATGCTCCAAATGCCCCTCACCATACCCACTATCAAATAAAAAATATTGTAACATCTCAAGCTCCAGAAAAACACCTACTGGCTATTCCATCAAAAACATTTAGAAACTCTAAGGTACTTACCCTGATAAATACCCGTTTTCCAAACACATCGTAGACACCTTCACTGATTCTGTTCACATAGTCTTGACATTTGCACAAGTCGGCAATGCGCTTTACCTTAGAGAAGACACAATTCTCAGATTAATGTGATAACATTCAGCCAATACATCAAGGCATATACAGCAAAACCTGCCTATAGTGGACAGCTTTGGAGTGAGCAGAAACTGTTCCTTATCTGCAAGCATCTCTTATTCCAAGAGACAGCCACAGAGATTAAAAATGGACACCCATTCATATCATTCAGTCTAAATGACTATTGAAATGCATTATATAGTTTTAGCTTCAGACATTCAGAAATATAGATGTTCAGTTTAAAAAGCTTAAATTTTTTTACATGTGTGGTTTTCAAAGTTTTGAAATGTGGATATCCTCCAAAGTTACCCTGACTGCCATGGCTGCACTCAGAAGCTGAGCATGTCCCATATGTGTTGCCAAATTGATGAGTGATTTTGAGCGGGTCACTGCATGATACATTGATATAGTTTTGTCAGATGAACGAGAGGTGTCTTCATCCCAGTCAGAAACATTTAATTCCTTGATTTAAAAAACATTCCCACTTCCTGATCAGGGAAGCCTTAGCCCCAGAGCATGTCCAGCCAGTCTTGCTGGAAATCCCATGTCCAGGCAAACACTTCTGCCATTTGGTCACACTGTAAGTTGTGCAAAAACATTTAAACATAGAACAAAGTTTGTTCAGTAGAAAAACCTTCAAAACCCTCTTATTGTCCAAAACTCCTCTAGTTTATTTCACCAACTTCAATAGTTGTATTTCAATCAAAACTCTACCAAATGAAACAGTAAACTGCAGAGGAACTGGACACAATCCATAAGAATGATGTGAGACTTCCTGCAAGAATCACATCTGTAACAACAACAGTGGCCAAGACCATTCATGTTTTACAGGCAGTATCAGGCATTTCAGGATTTGGGAATAGCAGGCAAAGCTCAAATAAGTGGTGTGTGTCAGTGTAGACAGGTAAGCAACACATATGGGAACAAACTGGTGTCAAGCTAAAGTGTCTGTAATTTCAAGGTGTCCTTTATTTCAAGGGTCTGCTACAGGCAGGTTTTCTGTAAATGTAGAAAGACATCAGATCAGCTTCAGACATACCCCTGAAATGTTTCCAGCAAAATGCTGAGATAGCACCATCACTTGCTCCGTGTACTAATTTATTATATCTTATTCATGTAACTGTTATGTTGTGGCTATTAATTTTTCTTTGAGGTGCAAAGGTAAAAACAATAATACCTCATCAACAGAGACCTTTCAAATATCCTTCACTTGTAGCCCATAATTTTGAAAATCTAACCTTTAATTCCTTTAATTTTCCACCCCTTGCAAACGACCGAAAACATTTAAAGATACAAACTTCTCTGTGCAAGTCCACTTTTTCGGGTTTGGGTTTAATCTCCACTGGCTTCACTGGCTGTGTGATAATCTCAACTGGCTTCGGTGTGAAAGGAGGGGGTTCAAGCTTCTCTTCTTTTTCGATCTCTTTCTCCATTCGGATCAGATTTGGTGGGTCCAGGCCATAGTGCCAGCCAATGCGAGCCAACTCCATCAAACAGTATATGATTGGCTTTTCTTCTCTATGTGCGACTGTGTGTAATGATAATTATATCATCAACCACTACTGTCATCCGCATCCATAGAAATAATAAAGGAATAATGTCATATATACCACAAGGAAGAAGAACACATGTATGACATGCATGGAAGGAAACATTAGCAAAAATGTTCTGTCATATGTGGCTATAGGGCAGACCCATGACTCCAGAAACAGGGACAACGTACCCAAGTCTTCAGAGTCAAACATTGTTTCATCAGTCATTCCATAAGCTCGGCACCAGCCCAGGAAGTTTGTAACATTGTCCCGTGCAAACCAAGTTCCTGATTTAGCTCGTTCATTGCATTTCAGCTTGAACTTCGGCAATGGCTGTTCAATCAGAAATAAACACAAAAGTTTACCTTTGGAAATCCATTAAGAAAGAAGAAAACATATCACAGCAACAGCCCTTTCAAAAGGCTGTTTATGTTTTTGAGAAGACTGAACAGTACTGGCGGTGGTTAAAAGACTCAATAGTCATGGCAATAAAATACAGCAAGTAATCGCAAAACACTTACTTATTAAGCAAAAGCAAACTGACTTCATTTTTTTAACCAAATGCTTTATTCTGTACCCTTTATAGGAAACACATTGGTCTCAGCCCCTCCCCCCGGCTCAAAAAAAGGGAACTTCCTTTATCATATGCAAGTCTTCTGTATTCGAATTATATATATTTTAGTATTATTTATACACAAGCATCTTATAGGGCTGTTTTAAAGTCATACATTTAACAAGAGGGTGTTGGCTTACCCACCTCTTTTAACTTGCCAAGGCGTTCACATTCTTGTGCCTTTGTTTCAATCACTCTGGACAGTCTGCACAAGGCTATTCCGCTGTCCAGTACATCTAGAAATGTATCTGCAGTAATTTCCACCCCGATTGTGCGTGTTATCCATTCTGAAATATCCTCTTTAATGGGCAGTAAGTGAACATCCTGTTGACCACAGAGACAATATAATCCTGTTTGCACCATCCACCACATAATAATTATAACCAGTATGGACTCACAAAGTTTGCTTATAAAAGCAGTCATAGGGCAATGTTAAGGGAGGTAATTCAAAAATTAGATCAATACTGAGCTGCCCCTGAAGTGAAAAATCAAGACTATGTAGTAAAAAGTAAATGACGAATCTGGACACTGCAAAATTTGCATAAAATTTACACAGACACATGCATTGGATTCATATTTGAATGTATGAGTCTGCACACACACACACACACATGCATGCATCCTCACTCCCCCCATACTTGCATGAATGGACATGCACACACACAGTATTCCACCTGCATTTCTGAAAGTTTACGGGCTATGAGATCCTCTTCTTGTGCATCTCCATTGGCTGGCACACCATTAATTATCCCCTGATTGGCTGGGTGCACTGTTGTGCTGGCCATTCCAAGGCGCTCTGGCATGTAACGCCACGTGATCCTACCATGCCCAGTGCACTCTACACCGGTACTTGGCTCTGAAAGAAAAGATGCATCACCGGTGTTCATCAACATAATAAAAGTACACTGATGATATCTAAGTGTCTATGCATATGAGTGCTGTCTTGAGGATTCCAGTGTGTTAACTCAACTACATGATCACCCAGCACAGATGACCAGCCCTGAAGACTTTTCTGTTCAGACTAAGTACAGACAGGTTTTCAGTAGCGGCTTGATAAGTCAGAATTCCTCCCTTTCCCACCTGGTGCAGATGGCACTTCTTTAGCAGATATTAGTTGGTTTTTTTTGAAAACTGAACTTGTTTCTTCTGCACATGATTATAAACATACCAGAGCTATATTTCAGGAAGGCTTCAGGAAGTTGAGTTTCATCTTTTCACAACATAAAATCACACAGACCACACAGCGAAGACTTTTAGCGTTAAACTTTATGTAAAAGGTAAAACACTGACAACATGACTGCATGCGCTTTACCTTTATACAGAAGTGGAAGGTATTTTAAGATAGGATTGTTCATGTTGGACAGTAATGATGTCCGAGTTCTACCAGGTATCTACGTCTTATAGTCCAAGTGACCAAGTTCAGGTGTCACATCAATGTAGTACACTATGATTTCCTTCACTTCCACACTGCATTACCTTAATAGTAGTACACATATCACTTTAGCTTGCAGCCCAACCCTTTTGTAAAGCTGCAAATGTGCTGCAGATCAAAAACTAACCTTTTTGAGGTGGCTATGCTTTTATTCTGAGTTTCTTGATTTCCTCTACAGTGCAGACCAGCAAAAACAAGTCCTCACTACTTCAGAAATTGGTTAACATGGGTCCAGCCGAGTTCTAGACAGGCATGTTCATGCGTGATCTGATGAGAATGGGCTAACATGAGTGAATCTTTCTCATCTCCTAAAACTTGCATTAACCTGACTGCACTGTACATGTTTATTGTCTCCTGCATCCACAAATGTTTGTTACAGATTTTACTATTAGTCAGATGCATGCACTACTGCCCCCCTCCCCCCCAAAAAAAAACCCCAAACACCATAATTTCCAGAATACCAAGACAGAAAAACCAGATGATCCTTGATAGCTCCATGAAGATCTGGAAGCAGTTCTTTTCAGATCTTCTTGTAACACATACAATAACCCCAATGGTAAGAATCACACTAATAGCATTATAGAGAGGTGAACCTGGTTTTCTAAGTCCATGGGGGAGGGTCCCTACCACTCGATGGCTGTTTTTCCCCATATTGTTCAGTGGGTATTCTTGTGTAAGTATCCTAGCTAAGGTCAAGAGCTCTCTGCACTACTGGAGAAAATAACTGCCATTTTGCTTTTGCAAATTTACACCTGACCCTATACTTTGTGTAACTGTTTGCACAGCTAGTAAATAGTATTAGTCTGCTGTTCAATGTATGCCCTACATGCTTAGATAATCCAGTGGTAAATGAGTAATGAGGTGCAGACATGTACTACACATGTAAATATCCACTCATAAGGTGCTGAAGACACAAGACAGGCTGGCTGCTTATTGCGTAACATCAAGTCAGCAATGATGACTTTCTCATGAGATGTGAAGGAGGGTAACAGGCGATGAAAGATGCTGGCAGAAAAGGAAAGAAGAGGAAACCAGAGTACCCTGTATGTCCTCCCACCCCATTTCCAAGATGTTTTAGATGCGATGAGTATGAGTACATGTAGGGATTTGTCTCAGATCTCCCAGTGGTGTGCATATATATAGACAATACAACTCAGAAATAGCAATGTTTCACAGTAGGGGTCCACATATGCAATATACATTTATAGTGGAAGAATGTCGACTATGGAAAGATGAAAATTAAAATGTTTAATTTCTAAACAGAGTAATTGTTGAACCATCTTTGTTACCAGATGTGGGGGGGGGGGGGGCTGTGTCCCTATCTATTTTAGGACTTTGTCTGTAAGCACCCCAAAAGGTGCTGCTCTTCTCCAAAATCTCCTGCTGACTGCCTGGTGCCAGATGGTGGCAACTGGCAGTGTGGTTGTGATGCCAGAATGGCACAGACAAAGGACCTTTATTTTCAAACTTCTTATTTACTTCATCATTGACCAGACTGGCATAGGCAAAATGTCTGCAACTCTGACTTTGTGGACATACAAACAGACGTACCAGAGAGACATCTGCATTGTCCAGTATAGGAACCATGCAATCATGGGGACAATCTGTAAATCAGAAGAACTAGAAGCACTACAGGTTTGTTTGCCATTTGCTATTAACATGCCATTTTGTGACAGCAAAGTTAAAAGCAGTGCTTGAAAAAATGTTCTGCACTGAGAACAGACCTTACTGCAAGTAAACTGCTTGGAACCATATGCATGGTGTGATCTTTTAATGGATGACCCACATATTTCAGACTCCTGGAGGTAATGAGAGGTGAGGTTAACACTGTTGCCTGTGTCAGTGGTACCATTACACTATACAGGCAAAACCATCCTTTTCTGCAATAAAAACAGGAGGCAGATCTGCAGAACCTCTGCAAAGCAGCTACTTGACACTGATTACATTTTTGTCCAGACAATTGTGTGGATCACAGGTATTTTGCACATACATGCTAAAGGGTTTCAAACAGTGGACAAGTCACTAAAAACAGTTTGGTTTTACACAGTACATAGGAGTTCTTTCACTAATGTTGGTTTTTTGGGAAAAAGATATGCGGAGTTACTTGTGACATTAGTGAATTATGAATGCACAAAAATATTTTCCTAACATAGTTTGCATAATCTTCTTTGAGCGCATCTCAAATATAAATGTCCGCTAAATGCCATTTTTAAATTCCCTGCAAAGACACTCCTCAAGCTGTGAGAAGGCAGTGCTCACCATGTCTAAAGCACAGTGTGAAATACATTGGTGTACAGCATGCAGAATAGCAATAACGCTACATACCTACCACAACGCACTCATATTTTCTGGGGTAAGAAAATTCATTCCTGGTGATACTACCACACGGCTGGCACTTGATCGCTGCTAAACAGGCATTAAGTCCTACAGTTATTAAGAATCCAGGCTTCAGCTCTCTGACCACTTCAACTGTTCAAGGGCAGAGAAATACCAGCACTGTTTATCTACTCTTGGAATGTTTTGTGATAAAGACAAAAAGAAAGAAAGGAAAAGAGCAAACATTGCCCTTTCCTGCCCCATGGCTTTAGCTTTCTCCACCTTATCACAGCCAGCTTTTCAAACAATGCTCAATTCCCTGAACAGGGCTGTGAAATGCTCTAGCCACACCTTCAGAAATCATTCATGGTTTAGAAGTGGATTCATATGGTAGCCCTCCCACACGATAAAACCACCAAATACCGATGAGGGTCAGAAGACGGTGATTACTTCAGCAAGTCTTTCGTTTGTTCTTTTGTCTTTAAACATGGCTATACATGTAATATTATTAGTACTTCATACAGGAATCAGTCTTATTGAGTTTCACTGTTATTAAGCACCCTTTTCCTCTATCAAAAGAACTGGCCTCAAAATCGGACCACTCCACCCAACACTGGCTAGCAATGCAGAGACTTTGGCAGAGACTCTACACACATGTAATGGTATTTATTTGGAGGATGGTATAGTTTGTTTTAAAGGATTTGGTTTTATTACACGGAGAAAACAAAATTTTCCATATACAGTACATAAATGCTGTTTCTTCGAACAGACAGGATGTAAAAGGAGGGAGAAAACAGAAAGTTTTCAATGTAAAATGTTAAAAATTTGTCCACTTAATTTAGTCTACATCGAACATTTCACAGCACAGAACAAAACATCAAAAATTATTGCTCATGGAATCTGCCAAAGGTGTGTGTGTGGGGGGGGGGGGTAGGTGGTTTGGGACTTTTTATGGCGCAAAACTCCATCGGGAGGCCATATGTGGCATTTGTCCATCTTGTGACACATATCTCCCTTTACAATTCCTGCATAATGTGACCAAATTTGACAGCATATGCAAATTTGGATTTTCGCTACTGATTTTGATTAACCATGATATAGTGATATAGGCCTAAACATTATAAAAGTGTCATCTTTGTAAATAATGCTTTCTTCCTTACAAGCTGAATTTCTATAATTTCTTGTCATGTTTCAACTCGTGGTACACGTAACACACTAGGTATGCACAATGAACACATTGTTACATGATAATTGATAGACTAGATTTAGTTTTAACAGGCAAACGCCAGAATTTTGAGAATAGAAAAAAAAAGAAGAAAAACCCCAATCCCAAAGCCTGGCCACTCAGATTAACATGATTTAGATCTAGTCAAACGGGCTTCTACTGCAAACACTTCCTATTTAATTACAGCATGTTCATGAGAGCGTATAATGTTAGGGTTATTTTGGACTAAAACTACACAAAGTCAATGACGCGCCCTCATTAATCAAAACCACACACACAAAACACGATACAAGCGAGTGGCAACTCAAGGGACAAAACTCTTGTTTCGCGACGAGACGCCAGTCCGTTGCTGCGCAAGTACATCGAAGGCGCCAAGTCGAAATACTAATCTTCGAGTTACTGTCAAATGATGACTGTCGCGGTCTTTCAGTTGCATTTCAAATTATGTTAAAATCTCATACCTGAAAGTTGAAGAAACGGCACGCACAAGTTGAAACAGAAAACAAGACAACGATGTTGTTGTGTAGGATGAACTCGTGCCTACATGTCTTGTAAAGGCTTTTTCGATTGGCTGATCTTAAGTTCACAACCAACGAAAAGATGTTTTACAGCTCGTCTGCTAGAAGAGCGTCAAGGATGTTGGCAAAGTGTTAAGCAAATGAAAATGCAAAGAATATGCGGAACATGCAGCTGTCAGATTAGCACAATATAGTTAGCTATAACTGCATTTTTTTATGCCAGTAGTACCGTTCTTAGCAGCAGTTGTCACATTCATTGTGAACTTTCAACGACGTGCACGCTTACATGTTTTACATTTACTATATTAAGTGCCACAGCCAAAGAAAGATAAAATTTCCTTCGTACGCGCGTGCGGGCGTGCATGCACACACGTCATCACTCTTTGTGTGTACCCAGACGCATTGTTCTACCTGTGCCGCACGCCAGAAATCGATGCGTGATCGATCTGTCACTGTTGCAGAAGAAAAAATGACGTGGGGTTGTTATGGAAATTGCAGGCGATCAGTGTAAGTATACGTATTACACACAGGGCCGGAAGACAAAAGGCAAGACATAAATGTTTTTGGAAGAGATTTTTTGCACCAACCACAATCTTAAGGGTGAAATCGAAGCTATAGGTCAGATGGACACCGAATAAGCCATTTATTTCGACAATTGGGCGCCGATCAGTAGCGTTCAGTCGAATTCTTTCAATAAATTCTTATCAGCACTTATACTAATCAAAATCAGCGTCGATTTCTCTCTCTCTCTTCATGCACACAGCGAAAGAGAATTAAGCAGAATAAGATTTAAGTGTAATCCAAATACATATTTTTAAAATCGCACACAACCAAAACCGACAGGCATATCTCATTTGCAGATCACTTTGACTCCTAAAAAATTAATAGCACAAGCAGTGCGATTTGAGGCTGACTGAATGTTTTACTGTCCTGTATGTGTGTGTGTGTGCGCGCGCGCTTGCGCACTATATATACTCAAAAGAATTGGAAGACCAGTGCAAGTTTCCCGCGCAGCCTGATGCGAAAGTATAAACTGGTACTCACAATGAAGCTAAAGTGTACCTCGATCTGTCATTCGTTAATGCAACAACCAACAACAGATTTAATGGTCTTTGTTAATTCCAGCAGCAAGACTCCCTGCCATGAAGGACACAACCCACGCATATAAATGTCAGAACAGGTGCAGCACAGAATAATGTCAGAAACGTGTGTGCCCTCCACTGGCCGGCACGCAAGCAAGATACGACTGTTGCGAGGACTGAGCCAATCTCCAAGAGTCATGTGGGGGATCGCCGGGCGCTCCGGTGCAAAAGGAACACCTGGCTAAGGTCAGCTGGCGGTGGGTATAGTTTGCCCACAGGGGACGGCCCACCACATCCCACGATGCAGGTGCTCGATCAGGTCTGTGCGAGTCACGTCCGCTGCTGCGAGACGAAGAAAGGTGGTGACGACCCGAGCTCTGTGCGGTCTGGCATTGCCATCCTCCTTCTGCCTTCAGGACTGGCAGAACGAGGGGGTGCAGAATGTCACAACTGTAGACACGGCAGTAGTGTTGCCTTGCACAGTGCAGGGTGTTCTGTAGGTTATGCTCATTCCTCCCTAAACCATGAAAAAACTGCCCAAAGAGGTAGAACAACGCGTCATACAGCCAAATTGTGCTTGCTGGCCGTTTAATACTCAATAAAAAGATAAAAGAACGCAGATACAAAGAAATGTAAATATGCAAAATAAAATGTGCGATCGTATGATAGTTATAAGTAGAAAGAAAAGGAAACTGTTTATTTGGTTGAAATATATTTCTGCTGGCTAATGTCAACAAGTAACATCGAATGATTTTCCCTATTAACGGATCCAATCTCTAAAAGAGTTAGGTGAATTTAATATCAACAGAAAATAGGAAGTTAGCGAAATAACAATCTGTAAGTTGTCAGTACATTAAGATACAGGGGGCACAGACGCATAGCGTTCTTCAGTCAGTCCGCTCGCTGGCTGTCAGCTTGCAATCTGATGCGCTGCCACCGCCCCTCCCTGTGCGTTGCTGCAGCGTGCAGTAGCCTTAAATATAACTGTCTACGTAATGGGTTGCGCCTAATCACAGCGCCTTTGATCTATGAATTTAGGTATAATGCCGCCACTTCTATTTTATGGTGCATCCAGCGAATACTGAAAATAATCTTTGATCCATAAAGTGAGCTGTGATGCTGGTACATGTACATGTACGGCATCCAGCGAAAATCAGTCTTTGATCCTCAAAGTTAAAGGGACAAGCCGCCAGTCAAAGAATGCTTAGTAGCCTTTGATCTATCGAGGTATACCTCTTGCTGAATGGGGATCAGAAAATAATGCAGAAATTATCCAAGACTTTCAACGGACTGACACAGACACATATATATACAACAGCGTCCCCTCAACTCCGTCCCCCTCCCCCCACCAAAAACATGGCATGCCTCCTGGCCAACTTTGGGAGGAAACAGTGCGCCACCGATTTCTGATTTCGTGTGTCAATGGACCACATGGAGCAGGCCAGAATGAATCCAGTTTAACGGTATCACGAAGGCCACGATCTGACGGTGCACCCAGAGAGTGTAAGTGGTTTATCCAGTTAAGCAGCTGCTAGCAGAAGTATTTTCACACCAGCTGTAGCGGGGCATCTAGAGACGGGAGGAGTAATCCAGATTACAGTCTATCTGGTTATAAGGCTGAAGTCTTAGAGTGCCTGGCTCGGCTTTCCTGATGCTGCCTTTCACCTGCACCACTGCGGTGTCTTATCCTCCAGACATGCATGACTCGCGGGATGCTGAAAACATCTCCTCACCTGCCGTGCAGCTGTGCCGCAAAGAAGAACTCTGCAGCGTGTTCGCTTCTCTCATCTATGTGCGCTCGCTGTCTATATGGTGTGCAGTGTGTCGCCTTCTCTCGTCTGTGTGCGCGTGCTGTCTGCGTGTGTTGTTCTGCAGCGTGTCTTCTTCTCTCGTCTGTGTGCGCGTGCTGTGCGCGTGCTGTCTAGCGTGTCGCCTTGTCTCATCTGTGTGGGCGTGCTGTCTGCGTGTGTTGTTCTGCAGCGTGTCGCCTTGTCTCATCTGTGTGCGCGTGCTGTGCGCGTGCTGTCTAGATGTGGTGTTGTGCAGCGTGTCGCCTTCTCTCATACTAATTTAAGGACACTTTAATTAATCAGTCTACTTTTTTTTCCACTGATGCCTTTATTGTATATTGCAGACTCTCTCTTTGATGGAATTCCCCCGTTGCGCTGTTGTTAGTGGTGTCATGGGTCTGTGTGATATTGTCTGGATGGCAGCCGTTTATATTTACAATCTTGAAATCATACTCAGGGTTTGATTATATCCGTTCTTGCTATATATATCGATATCTCTGTGGAGGTCGTGAGGTTGGTATAAACAGCATGTCATAATATCTCTGTGGAGGTCGTTGTGACATGCCGGGCCGTACCTTAACTTACTGGACTCGACTTCTCCAGAATTTCTGGACAAACTTTTACGGTGATCTTGTAAATGTAGGCTTAATTGAGCAATCGTCACCAAAACCTTTACTGCCTCAGGTCAATGGTTTCTACACCAAAGGGTGACGACGCTATGAAATAATGTGAATAACTAGAGAAATCTACCGAGGGAAAAGATTCTCATACTCTGACACGTTCGCTCAGTTTCAAACAGGCAAAACACTTCTTGCTCAAGAGCCCCACCCTCGTAAAGACACAACTGCAGCGAACCGTTATTCAACATTTATTTCAACATCGAATATATCTACAGATTATTTACAGAGAATCACCGTGCTCGTGTCTAGGGTAAGACGCTGCGTGATTACGTCATACCACGAGGAATCAGACAAGAAGATAATCAAACTCCAGAGGGGAAATCAAACTGCAAAACAGCCTATGATCCCGCTCAATACACAAATACAGTAAGTGACCGACAACAGAGCTCCTACTCTTCGTCACTAGTGAAACAACTACTTCTGTGATACACAATTCTAAAGCTATTCAACGACCAACAATGAAGCTATGATACTGCCACGACCAGCACTACCTCCCCTTTTGGCATACGCCCCGCCACTAGCTTAACGTCTCCTGTCTCCGGCAGGATAAAACCACCTATCTTAAATCAACCCAAGTCCCAGACTCTAAGATAAGTTTATGGCAAGAGCAGTCCTATAAGGCGCAACAGCAATCACTTACTAGTCTGTCTCGTAGTCGGCGAAATACACCCTGTGTGTCTGGCTTTAAATGCTGGAGCCCTTGACTCTTTCAACGTCTTGGCTAAGATGGCGAGGGGTAGAGGTCCGTGGGTCTACACGTGTCCGCTTCTCTTGGTCTTTCTACATTAACTCTCTTTCCATGTCCTGTCCGAGTCTGTATGTCCCGATTTTGAGTGTCTCTCTTTTCCCAGCTTAAGTACTATGTGCTCTCACGCCTTAAACTCGATTAAACCGGTACGGGCCGGCCTAGAGCAGCTACTCAAAATGCGTCCACCTACCCGGTGTGAAGAAAGGGAGGAGCGAACAGGCTTACCTAGGAGTGACAGGTGACAACCTAGGAGTGACATGTGACAGTCGTGACAGAGATGTGAGCAGCACGTCATATATCTCTATGGAGATCGCGAAAAGTGTCATATATCTGTTGAGATCGTCACAGCGGATGTCATATATCCCTGTGGAGGTCATGACAGAGGTGTACACAAAATGTTCGCCTGAGGTCATCACAGACGTACAGGCAATGTTTAACTGTGCACATTTGAATCATTTTAGTTTTTTTGAGTTTATCACTGATCTGCATTCTAAACCTGTAGTGTTTTCCATCATATTTTATCTCTTTAGAAGACATTACAGATGTACAGTCAGTGTGTAAGCCTTAAGAGCAGTAAACTGTAGCCTTTTTATGTTAGCCTACTGGAGGATGAAAAAATGTAGTTAGTGTATAAAAGTTAATTAGCTGCATGCATTCTTGTTACATTTAGCTCAGTTGATGATATAGTTTTGTGAGTTTCGTCATAGAAATATAGTTTTTAAACGTTAATTAGTTGTGATCGTTCTGGCTTTGTAAGGAGGTCACAGATATAGAGTCTGAGCACAAATGAGCAGTGTGTATGCATTCAAAGAGTACATACACATAGAGTATAGCTACTTACATTCGGCCTTCTTGAACCATTTTCCCTGCTCCCCAGCTGCCCGCCGTTTCCAATGTATCCTTGTCACACTAGATCCTACCACCTGCGCCGGGTCATTAGGCCGCCACATATGATCGTGATTGAAGTTAATTATGTCTTTTCCCGGTTCACAGTCTGTGCAGGCAGTTACGTCAAGTCCGGGGGATTGTGGTGAGCTGTACTCAGTCCCTATAATCGCGCGGCGGATTTGGCTTTTTGTCGCGATTCGTCACTCAGCTCCAGCCATCAGAGGTCTGCAGACAGCTGACCTACTGACTTGCTGCTGCAGGATCACACGTATATCTTTTCTTCCTGTTCTCTGCCTGTTTGATAGATCACAGTCGATACTATCGATTAAAGTCAGTGCTCTCTCTCTCTCTCTGTCTTGTTTTCTCTGATTACTATGGGTGGATAATGTGCCGGTAAATGTTGATTACAATGGGTGGATAATGTGCCGGTAAATGTTGATTACAACGGGTAGATAATGTGCTGGTAACAACAACAACAACAACAACAACACACCCAACAGCAGGTTCTTATAATAAAGCGCAGCACAGTTATCCTTCCCTTGCCTTGGTAGAAACTGGAAATTTCTGCCAGGGAGAATATCGCCTATATTAGTTTCAATGATCACATGTCTGATCACGCGACAACTGCACGTGGTCAAAATCTCCTAAGCAGAAGGAACTCAATCACTGTCCACTCTATCCGCCACTTTCGGGCACCTGCTAGACGTGCGTTGTCGTCAGAGATAAACCATAAGTTTGCACTTTGCATACGTGGTCTAGAAAAGACGCAGGGAGGTAACACGTGAAAGGGGAAGTTGTCGCCACTATACAATGGCCACTTCGGCTTCGGCTTTAGACGACTGTCGACTCATATCACACTTAAGCTATATAAGGTGGGGGGGGGGAGGGGGAGAGCGGGGAATCACACAACTGGGCATTTACTAATGGCAGTACAACAGACTTAGACAAGATTCTGATTACATGGTTATTAGCGTAGGTTTTGTGGCTTTCAACAAACCTTCACAGATCACTTTGCAGGTACGTATAGCTGGGTACCTCAGTTTTAGAGCAGCGTGCTCGCTTGTTGAAGGTTGGGGTTTTGAATTCATTTGCCAACGGTTATATCCTGGAGTTACACATGGATTAGACCCTACTGGCGTCTGTCCCCCAAACATGAAGCCAGCTCTCCGCACTGGTCGTCTTATTGCAGCTATCAGTTTTGTTGTTGTTTCACTGCATAGCTTAGTAATAGGACGCCCGTAGTGCGAAATCGCGCGGTGGAAGCAGTTCCTGTAAACCAACCAACCAACCAACCAACCAACCAACCAACCAACCAACCAACCAACCAACCAACCAACCAACCAACCAACCAACCAACCAACCAACCAACCAACCAACCAACCAACCAGCCAACCAACCAGATATGTTTACTAAAATAACACATGGATATTGAAGTTCTTTCATGAAATGAATGCTGTGTCTTCATCGGTCTATCCCTCGACTCATCGTTCGCTTGTCTTTTCATGAACTGGCATCACACCTCTTTGAGATATGTGACCTTTCATTTTATCCACCAAACACCGTATACCTATCCACCTTTATGAAACAAATCATGGGCCTACGCATACCACTTCTAATTTAAATTATTGCGAGGCGTAAAACTTTAGGAACTTTACTTCTGACCGGTCCCAGTTTTTAGAACTGAAGCTTCGGTATACGTTTATCGAATTACTGCTACTCGAACAGACGTAAGTCAAGAGAGTTACCTTCCCCTACCGATCCTGATCGGAAGGATCAATGTGATCCCAGTGGATGTTCTTTCTGAGACTGGATCAGAAGAAAGTAATTGAATGGGCAGCAGACAATGATAGCAACGACCACGCCACAAAAGGGCCCCCCTGTCCCTGGAGGGCTCTTCCCGCATCAGTCAGATAAGCGCGTAGACAGACGCATGCATCATGGCCAACCAAAAGGCATAGATGACCACAAAACGAACAATTTGGCGCCCGTCATGGTGCGTGGGCGGCAAGGAGGTGGGAACAGGGTCACCATGCTTTTGCTTGCAGACTCCACCCACCACCCCCTCCCGACACTCAAGGGAGAGTGTGGAGAGAAAGGGCTGTTCTGTGCAACGTAGCATGGCGGTACAACTTTGCTCTTAGACAAGATCAAAAACATTGATCCGCCTTTATCTGTCTCTCTAAAGTGAACTGATGTAACTATGGCATAGTTTGAAAGGTGGCCAAATCAAAAACAAAAATAAAACAACGTGTATGTACCCGCCCACCCACTCACCCAAAAGAAACTCCGTTTTTCTGTCTACGTGAAGTTTAGGCCCTGTCTCTGCTGACCCTGTTGCTTTATGGCCAGTAAACTGACTGCGCCCTCATGTTACAATCGCCTATGACGTGATGTAACATGACGTAATCTGACATCACGTTCCAATCGCCTGTGACGTGACGTAACACGACGTAGTCTGACCCTCGTGTTCCAATTCCCCTATGACGTGACGCAACCCGTCATGATATAATCACATATAACGTGACGCAGCCTGACGTAATCTGACCATCTTGATCTAGTCAGTTACGGCGTGACGCAAATTGATCCATTTAGGTCTCACGATGATCTGATTTTCCCCCCTGGATATTGTGGCCCGCATCATACGGCAGGTGCCGACACATGAGTGGGAGAGAAAGCGTGTGCAGAGGTTCTTGTCATTACAACTTCTTGGAATCCGATGGGTATGTCGCGGTCACAAAACTAAGGATCCTAGCGTGGGCCGAGGGCGGGGGG
>SMGT01015627.1:265904-281799 GCA_004794575.1 Lanistes nyassanus | reverse complement strand
CAGTCAACAACACAGGAAGGGCTGGAAAGCCAATGGGTTTTCACCCTTGCTCGCGATTACTTTCTGCATTGACAGGTCTGAAAACATAAGCTATGTTTGGCTTTCACGAACAGTCGTATCTCCTGTTCATACGCAAAGGTGCAAGTAAGATATACACAGGGCGAACGGGCCTTAGGACTGTCTGCTGTAATGACCTGAAGGACAGGTATCACGGACATTCATGCATCCCAACGCTGGTTTATAGAAACCTGTTCACGTTCATCCGTGCAGTCAGAACCAACACGACTTTTACCATGACAAGAGTGTTGTCACCACAACCTCGTCTATTCTGAGGAGTGCACAACTTACATGATTTTGACCATGCCAGCAATGTTTCTATCTCAATCTAGATGTGAATAGGGGTGGGGTGGGGGGAGAGAGGCAGGATGCTATAATTGTTGTCATCTCAGTAATTAATATGAAAGACGATTATGATGATATGTTTTGCCAGTCTGGCATACGATTGACACCAGATGCACGCTACCTTCTTACACGCGAGAAATACTTGCAGCCTTGATGTCAGACAGAACAAAACGTGACAATATATCATATAATGCTTCCTGCTGCATGTAGTAATTAAAGAAAAAAGAGTTGATGCAACGGGGTGCTGAGAGTAGCCGCCCCTGGCACGTTGCCTCATTCTGCAACGCTCCACGCTCGGTTATTCCCCGCGAGTCACAATTCGTCGGCATATCCAACGTGCAGTGCTGTGCAGTGCTGCTGTGCGCCCGCGCGTGTACCTGCAACAGGGAAGCCACTGTCGCGTGCGTCTGCTGCATAGCAGACGTCGTCGCGCTTGCCCGAGCGCCTGCAATTGTTTATTGTTGTTGCTGCTGCCCGCAAGGATGTGGAATTGTATGTTGAGGGAGAGGGAGTTACAGCCGTAGCTTGCCCCACACCCGACCAGCTTTCTTCACACCTCCTTCTTTGCCACTGGTGCGAATCGAGGTAAGACCCCGATCTTGATTTTTTGGGGTTTTTTTTTGTCATCAGCACCGGAGTGCGCCATCATGCCGCAGTGTCGGACAGGGCGCCGTGTGCCCAGACTGGTACTGGGCGCGCAACGACACGCGGCGGGGGTGGGTGACGAAGGACGCTTCCTCTAGAGGGCGTTTGCTGCGCCTAGATGACGATCCCAGACGATCTTCTGCGAGAAGCACAATGTCTCGCGACGAAATCTCCATAACAACAGACATAGGCAAAGACTCTTTTTTTTATTGTCTATCTCCTCCATCCATCGCTCTCTTTCTCGCAGTCGTTATCTCACTCTCCCCTTTTGTTCCTCCCTCCGTTCATCCATCGTCAATATCCAATCACTCCATCACTTTGTTGCTTTCTTTATTTCATTCTTGTGTTGACCGTGTTAATTTTCTGTGCTTGTAACGATAAAGGGGGAGGTATTCGAGAACACAAGGGGAGCACAAGATCAAGCCCGCCATCGGTGAATGTATCGCAGTGCTCGTACAGCACGAAGTCTCAAAGCAGGCGGTTATCAGCTTTGCCTTCGCTTCGATCGCCCGAAGACCGCCGCCCCATTAATCCACGCAATCTCCTCTCGCAGATTTGTTTGCATCGTTAGTAGGCCCCGTGAAAGCATGAACCACGGACAGGACCTGGCTCTGATTTGCTCGTCGACATTTTGGTGTTCGAGACACTGGCTCAGTGCTGGAAGGGTGCCATGGTGGGCCCTGGAGAAGAAACGGTAGACTGGAAAAAGGTCAAAGACATGGGAGGTCATTCGCTCACGCCGAGATACCTTACATCATGCGCTTATGCGATCGTGCATGCTGTGTGTCTGTGTCTGTGTCTGTGCCCAGACGCACATGCACGCATTCTCGTACGTGAATATGTGTATGAGAAAATGTGTGTACATGTGTATTTTAGAGAAAGAGTATTTCAGTACACGTGTGTATTTACGTCTATGTGATTGTACTGTGTATGTGAAAGGATGTGAAGACGTGTGTGTGTGTTGTCTCTGACCCAGGCAGTACTGTATGTTTATATAGGTCTTTCGTTACGTGTGCATGGGCGAGAGCTGTTTTGCTTTTGAAGTAGTTTTCTGCATCAGATTGTTGAAGCTCTTAATTCCGTGTATCTGTATTCCTGCTGCTTGTGTGCGTGCCCGTGTGCATACCTGTACTTTGTGCACGTGTATGGCTTTGTGTGTGTTTCTTTCTTCCTGTAATCTACGACTACGGAAACCTGTAATACTTTAGTTTGCTATTCAGGAGAGAATGTTAGGGCTCAGCCTATAGGATGCTTCAGTTCCAACACTAATTATTAAATCACTTTACAGCGGATAATCCATAACATTTGTCAATCAGATGATGGTTTACTCAGGACAGACATTCTACTGCATTTTTATGACAGGATCGTTCGCTGCTGTGAAACGTGCGTTTAGGTGAAGATTAAACATTGTGGGAGTATACCAAAACTTTTTTCGTAAACGCATACTTTTGGGTAACGATTGTCTTGGGGTTTTCTGGTCTTGGCGCGCGCACGCACGCACGTACGCACACAGATTATTTGTATCACAACACTTCTTTGCGTATAGCTGCGCATCGATGCTGTCAAGGCTAGTAAGGTCTAAGTCGTTTTTTAACCGAGAACACTTGATCAAACTTTAGTCTACACGTTTTTGAGGATTACCTAGAAGATGCAACCCGATTACGTTTTTTTTCTCTCTCTCCTTTCTCTCACACCACCCCCAGACAGGGGTCATGACCTTTCGAAACATCTCCACAGAGGAAGTATCCTATGCTAGTAACATCACAAACTAAGTGGGGTGCTCACTGGAATAACGGGAAGTACCGACAGGGTCTGAAAAGGGTGGCCGAATTATTTTCCCCAATTGGATTAGGGGATATAGACTCCCGCCCAGTGCAAGCGCTTGCGAAATGCTTCTTGTAGATAGAATGAGCATAATTTGCAGTTATGGTAATTAGACATAATCTAAAGGGGTATATTTAGCAGACAGGTATTTTCGCGCTGATCTCGAGGAGGAGAAAATTGTTGGGGCAAAGTTTTTCATCGATCTTTGAGGAAGTTTTTATTACACGCGGTTGGACGAGATTTTCACACTGCATTTTACACTGCGAGTTTTTCGAGCGCTTTGCGTGCAGAATGATGGATGTCATCAAATACTCTTGAACGCCTGACATCTTCGTCCACTCAGACGTTGCATCCTGGTGCTGTGAGTGACAGTTATTTTTCTCCCCATGAAGTCTACCTCCATTTCTCTCTGCATTCCTCAATCCATCTACTGTGGTGCTCGCTCTTTCACCTTTAATTATCTCTCTTTGTCATTCGTCTGAAACGTCTAAATCAGAGGTCTAAGCATTAGTGGGCGATGAAAAAGGAGCCACCATTTTACATCGCGCCTATCTTTTCGGCGTGGTCTGTGTGATCAATAACATGTCATCTTTACTCGCCTACTATTTCATGTGGTCACGATATACAGTGGCCATGCAGTGTGTTGCAGACGGGTCCCGACCCTTGGGAACTTCTCTGGATTCAACTCTCTTATTTATTGTATGATCTCATCCTCACAGAAGACCAATTACTTTCTTCTGGTCTATTATATCTGTTATTCTTTCTGATTATCTGGGGTTCAGCCAAAAGGTGCTTCCCAAGATGAATTCTGCTTGTTGTTCAGTCTTCGTAAACTTCTTCCTCTTTATTCTTCTTCCCCTCTTTTCCTGTGAGTGTCCTGGGTAAGAAGGTAGTGTTGGTAAAATAAACATCTCTGCACCGCCAGTGGATGACCTCATCTTGGGAGTATTTGTGCACGCATCAGTCCTGGTGCCACAAGAATCATTTGTGGAATGAAGCCTGTAAAAGGATCAAGAGCAAATGAGAGAGAGAGAGAGAGTACGATAGCCTGCAAAAGACTGTTACTCAGTCATCTATCGAACCGTAAAAACTGCTCCAAACGGAACTGTCGCGTGTTGCAGGATACACAGAGTGCCTGTTAGCGATGTTCAGAGACATAAATAAAGGTTACAGAGTCGCGATTGCTTGCTCTCAGGAAAGGTTGATATGATGTTTGGAATGTTTGCATGCCTTGTTTTTTTTTCTTTTTAGATTCTCCCAGCGAATGGGATCTCTGTTGTCTAGAAGATTTTGTTGCTTTTCAATACGCGTTGTTACTTGAGCAAGAGAACGAACTAATAGTTCCGCTGGAAGGTTGTCATCTCAACTGCACCTGAATACAACTGGTATTACGCTGAAAGCATTATCTGTGGACAGTTGCGCTTGAATACACTTGGTGTCAAGGATAAAATCATTTCTGTGCCTACCTGACTTGAATATTATTTAATGTCAGGGTTGAGGTTGAAGACATTTCTGCGGTTAGCTGAGCTTAAATACACCGGAACAGTTTACACACCAATGTGTTTCTTTGGATAGCTGTGTTTGAAAATACCGAACCAGCTGTCTCAGCTCGCCTCAGTCCAGTGACCAACAGGGTCCTAAGGGGAACACGCGGGATGCAGCTTCGGACACTCTCCGCCATCTTGGTCTGTCTCCTGCTGTTCGTAGCCAAGTGTTGTCCACTTCTAAATGTTGTCAAACCAGGACATGCACGCCATCGGGTTGAAGGATGTAACCCACAGGCTGGGGCATGGGGGTTGTTGCTGTTGTTATTATTATATGAAGTCTTATATAGCGCAGAATCATATCAAAGAGCGCACTCACTGCGCTTGACATCATACACACACACAAACACTCATGCGCATGTCGAATTTGCAACAGGTTTCCAGCATGGTGAGTTTCAAGTGCCAAGCGCAGGTGTCAGACAAGTTTGCCTTCCTTCCCCAAAGCGAACTCGGCAATGGCTCTCGTTAATCTTCTTCAGACACACCAACAGGTGTTTTGCCAGTTATTCTCGTCTGTGACTAACAGACACTGAGACCCGATGTCGACGTACGCTTCTATCCGCACTTTTCTGATCAGATACTAGATTCAAAACGATTCAAGCCAAAGACAGTCACAGAGAAACGTTTCAAAACATGGCGTTAAATTCCTGGACTGACTTGCATGAGCGTTCGTATCTGGCCTTCTGGTCATATCGTGAGGCCCATTTACTCAGTTTATTGTACGTGCACTTTTACGTATGGACAGGAGATGCGAATGCCCATATGCAAACCACCTCAGGACGCGAGGGGAAAAACAAAGTCGTGAGTGAAGTTGGGGGTAATACAATCGTTCTATCATTCTGAATCTATTCCCTTAACGTTTAACTGCATTTGTTAGGTCATCTGAACCCACGACCCTGTGTATCGATAGCAAACACGCAGTTACCACTATGGTACCCCCCCCCCCCCACACACACACACACTCCGTTGCAAAAAGCCAGCTGATATAAACACCAATCAGTCCAGATAATTGTGTACACGTACAGAGCGGTACAGCGAGAAAGAACTTTTTCCCCTTGAATGCCTTCTTCCTGGTAGTTAAATGCTTTGCACTGTGACATGGTCGTTTGGTTGATGCCACAGGCTTAACTGCCTCCTGTCAACGTACGTCATACTTCCGGATTTTTCGTCTGCTTTAGACGCGAAAGCATAAGCATGTCGGCCTCCTGTGTAACTGAAATTGCATTGCTGAAAATTATTTTGTTGCTCACTGGAGCCAC
This sequence comes from Lanistes nyassanus, assembly GCA_004794575.1. Lineage (NCBI taxonomy): Eukaryota > Metazoa > Mollusca > Gastropoda > Architaenioglossa > Ampullariidae > Lanistes > Lanistes nyassanus. The sequence continues at coordinate 276,125 of SMGT01015627.1, read as the reverse complement.
CAGCAGCGCATAAACATAAGGCAACGATTTTTTTAAAAAACCGGCATCACATGTCTGTAGGCCCACTTGTTTTTCCACTTTGCTTCACCTTTAGAGGCAAACGAAGTGGTATCTAGTGCTGGCACGATTTGTTTCTTTGATCCGAGTCCACTGGGGCCTGCTGAGAATGGGGTCACGTGGAGAGGGCGTGCGTGGCGAGGCTAAAAAAGTGAAAGCTGCGTGATGATGAACGTACAGGAATGGTACTATGTCAAATGAAGCGTGAAGCTGGCATCAGACCCCTCCGTTAGAAAGTTGAATGAAAACAGCGGCGAAGAACCGGTCTCCAGTAGTCCAGAAAACGCCTTTCATGTTGTCAAAACTGGGTTAGCCCAGCGCAGACCTCGTTTTCCTTCAGCTTCCAGGAAGATAGGCGGGGAGGGGCAAGGGGTAGCTGGGTGGGCCAGTTTTCAGGTCGAAACTAGATGCAGTCAGACGTTTGGCATAGTTTTTAACTACTTTTTCGTTCGACCTGTGCGATCTGAATAGTGCGGGACCCGGGGAACCTGGGAGTAGAAAAGACAGTAGTTTGTGGGGAGGGGGTGAAAAGAGAAAGAGAGAGAGAGAGGGAGGAGAAGGAGAGGCGGGGTAGTTTATAAAAATCACGTGACTGGCAGAAAATAAGGGGTTTTGCGTCAGTGGCTAAGCCACGCATGTCTTGTACTAAAGCGGAGAGGAAATGCTGGTATATTCTGGGTAAACGCAGAGACGAGAAACATGCATATTGCGTACATCCCGGGGTCTCATCTGCTGACGCCAAAAAGGAAGAGAATGCGCAGCTTGAATAAATGCCGAAACAAAGCTCAGGCATATTGTGGATAAATGCCAAAACAGCAGGCGTAGATATTTGACGAAAGTACAAAAATGTCTGGACGTGGATTAAATGTTCAAACACGTTCTTGTCTTTATATCTGGTTACAATATGTAGCGAAAACAAGAAGGTAAAAATCACAGGAAAGATAGAGATATATGATTATTTAATGATATGATTATTTAACATTTATGCCTTATTTATGTAATATAACGGATAAAAAGTGGCTCCATGTGCGTGCGAGCCCATTTATCACGACGCACCGAGGTTTAGCCAGAGTGGTTGAACCGCATGGCCCACTTATTTTCCTGCTATAGCTAGATGCCACTGGTTTCTGACTCATGGGCTCAACAGGACTCAACAGGGCTCAACAGCAATGATGATGGTGGCTCGGCCAAATTCCAGGACGAAGTTGCGTGTCCAGCCTCCTGTGCGCCAACATGCCATTGGGCCCCGAGTGCCCCCTCCCCCCATTCCCTATCTATTCCTCCTGCCTCGTTGCGTTATCTTTCTTTTAACGGTGCCGTAATTGTCTTTTTATGTATTTCTTTAATTTTTGTTGATTTGTTTCAGATAACTTTTAAAAAAAAAGAATTAACACATTTCTTTTTCTGGGCCAGAAACACAATAAACTGCGCGCAAAAATAAAAAAGTAAAGGTACCCCTGTAACCAATTGGTCTTTTGAAAGTAATATGATAGAAGCCGCGCGTTTGTAGCCAGTCGTCTGTCGAACTGTAAAAACTGCTCCAGACGGAGCTGTCGGGTAAGCAGTGGGCGACACTTCAAGACAAAACTTACACAGTCTTTTCTGCTCTCAGAAAAGGCCGCCATGACGTGTTTCAAATCTGCTCATGTTGTTGTTGTTGTTGTTGTTGTCTTTTGGGGTGAAGTGCTTCAACCTCGCGGTGATTTCGCACTGAAGGGCAAGGAAGATAGGTGTGGGGAAAGGGAAGGGGTCTGCGGTTTAGTGTCCTGGACTGGTGGTGGCTATGTATGGTCCCGCTGGCTGGCCTCTCTCCTGGTCACTGATGATGGCTTGAGTAGCTGGAGTGGTGGAGTTTTCGCTGGTCAGACCTACCGCCGCTACATTCCTACATTCTTTTTATCTCTACCGCTAAGGTGCTATGTGTTATATTAGTCTACTTTGATATAGTCTGTTTTTATTTTTAGTGTTTTACTGGTAACCTCTGTCCTATAGCTTATTTGCTGTTTTTAGCTGGTTAATTCCCCTTTTAGTTGTGTATTGTTTAGATATATCTTTAACTACCTGCATTGTCAGTTCCATTATGTGTTGTCTTATATTTTTGGAGCGCTAAGAGATTTTAGGTTTACTGCTAGATTAAGATTTTGCGTAGCATTTTTTAGCTCATCTCTTTCCTGACTGTTTAGGCTATATTCTAGCAGGACATGTGGTGTACTAAGTCTGTCTCCACAACTACAGGTTACTGGGTTTTTACGGTTAAGGTGGTATTCTCCATTTAGTCTCATTCTGGCTATCCTACTTTGGTTGGATCTGTTGGAATGGAACAGTACTAGTTCGTTACCTGGTAGTTCTTCTAATTCTCTCCTGGTGCCTTTGGCTTCCTTTTTATACTTTTCTTCCCACTGTATTTTAGTTGCTGGTTTAAGGGCTATTTTTCTCTTCTCTGCTGAAACGGGTACGTTTATTTGGATGACGTTGGTGGTTGGGTTGTCTTTTATTGCCATTTTAGCTAGCCGATCTGCTTCCTCGTTTCCTTTTATTCCTACGTGTGATGGCACCCCGATAAAGTTGATTTGGATTCCTATGTTATGGAGTCTATTTAACAAGGTTAGGATTTCATACATTATATCCATTCTTTGGGAAGACTGGTTTTGAAGAGCCTGAAGTGCTGACAGGGAGTCAGAGACAACTAGGAAGGATTTTTCCGCTGTAGCTTTTCTAGTTTGTAGTGCTATCAACCTTAGGGCAGTGCGTATTGCTATGATCTCTGCTGTAAATATTGATGTGTGGTTTGGTGCTCGGGTGCAATATTGGTGATCTTTGGTGCATAGACTCCTATTCCTGTTAAGTGGAATGTGGGGTCACGTGACCCATCTGTATATATCTGGGAGTGGTCTTTGTAGGTAGTGTTAAGTTTTTGCCTGAATTTAGTTAGTATTTTGATAAGCTGGGTTTCCTTGTTGAAAACTGTGAGGTCCATGTCGATCTGTTGTGGGTGTAGAGTCCAGGGATGCATTTGTGAGTCTGTGCATGGGTATGGGGCATGAATGTTAATGTCTGCTCCTGGTGTATTTTCTATTTCTTGAGAATTCCTCTGCATGCTTGGTTGTGGAGTGGGGTTTCCCTTACGGTGTTTGTGTGCTGTTGTGTGGATCTGCTTTACTGGATGTTCTGCGGGTAGACATTGTATCTTGTAGTTGAAGTTTGCTGCCCTTTCCTTAATTATTAGTTCTATAGGTTTTTGTCCTGTCTCTGCAAGCACTGCTAGATTTGGGGTGCTCATTGGGACTCCTAATACTACTTTTAGTGCCCTAGCCTGTACAGATTGAAGTTTGGTTATGTGACTTGCACTAAGGTGGATTAATAGAGGTGCTGCATACAGTAATTTAGACATGACATATGCTTGATAGAGGTTTAGTAAAGATTTAGGATTTGTGCCCCAGCTATTTCCTGGGACGGCCCTCATTAGATTTATTGTTTGTTTGTTGTTGTTTGTTTTGTTTTTTTAGCTGAGTTCACTATTTTGTTTGCATACGGTGACCAGTTGGAAGTTTCTGTGAAAATAATACCTAGAAATTGTATTTGGGAGCTATATTCTATGACTGTGTGGTTTACTTTTAATTGTGGGTATTGCACTTTTTGATTGTGTAGTTTAAAGATTACTGTTTGAGTTTTTGTTGCTGATAATTTAAAACCATTGTATTTAAGCCAATTTGCTACTTTTTCTAGGTCGCCCGGCACCTTTTCTATTCCTAGGTATCTAGGCTTATGTGGGTTCGAGGTTTTTCTTATTTCTTCTTTTCATAACAATGAAGTGTCATCAGCAAACTGTTTTATTTTAACATACTTGACACATTTAGGGAATTCTGCAATCATAATGTTAAAGAGTAAGGGGCTTAAAACACTTCCTTGTGGTACTCCATTGTCTAATTGAACCTCCTTAGAGGTTCTATCCTCTACTCTTACTTTAATTTTTCTACCTGACATGAAGGATTTAATGAGCTGGAGTACTTTAGTAGGGGGTGCCTATTTGGTATAGTTTTTGGATCAGACCATCATGCCAGAGCATGTCGTATGCCTTTTTGATCTCCAAAAACACCCCACATAGATTCACTCTCTTTTCTGTCCTAGAGTTTATTATCTCTTGTTGTAAGCCCGTGATGTGGTCCATAGTGCTGCGCTTCTTCCTAAATTCACTTTGCTCTGGGGGAAGGATTTTATTAATTTCCCAGAAATAGTTTCGTCTAGTTTTGACTATTGTTTCCAGCACTTTTCCTAGCTATGATGTAAGTACTATGGGTCTGTAGCTGAAGGTGCTGTTTTTATTTTTCCTGGTTTAGGGATGGGGACCGCTGTGGCTACTTTCCACTGATTTGGGAAGGTTCCTATATCGAGTATTTTGTTAAATAGCTTTAACATTAGGTGTTTTGTGCTGGGATGGCTTTTTGGAGCATGTAATCATGTCAGGGCCTGGAGCTGAACTTGGCTTTTTGGACTTTAATGCTCGTTCGAGTAGTTTCAGTAGCTAGTTTGCAGGGGTCTTCTTTGTTAGATGGAGGCATAAAATTTCTTTCTGTTGTTTCTTTGTGTATTTTAAAGTCGGGGTCTAAGTTTACATTTGAGCTGTCTTCCTGAAATGTTTCTACCAACAGGGTTGGTTTTTCTAGGTTAGTTTCATATTTCTAATTACCTTTGATCAGGGTAGACATGGAAGTCCTAGGGCCTTGGTTGAGTCTTTTGATTTTTTTCCAGCTGTTGTTTAGGCTTGCACTAAGATTTAATGACTCCATGAATTTATGCCATTCTTCTCTTTTTGCTTTTAGTATCGTCGCTTTTGCTACTGCCTTAGCTCTGACATACTCTAGCCTATTGTCAACGTTTTTATGTTTTTTTCCATATTTTAATTTTCGTTTTCTGTTTCTGACTGCTGTTTCACATTCCTTGGTCCATCAGACCTGGCCTAATGTTTGCTTTTTTTTTATTGTTTCTGGCTGCTGTTGTTGATTTTATGGCTGAAATTATGTGTTCTGTCAATTGCTCTGTTTTAATGTCTATATTATCATTTAGCCATACGTTAGTTCAATTTGAGCATATTGTACCCAGTTTGTTCGCTTGGTATTAATATTAGTCGGTTCTTCCTTTGGTATATCTGGCATAGCCTCCAGCATAGTGATCATGATTGGAAAATGCATGGTCACTGCCTAGGGTATCAGCCCCGCGGACCTCCCAATCTAGATCACATGCGAGACCCGGGTTGCAGATAGACAGGTCAATCCCAGAAGTAGCATCTGTGTTGCCCTGGCAGAAAATGTGGGTGGGATCCCCCTTATTTAGAAGGAACATGTTGGCATTATTGACTGCTTCTTCTATCATGTTACCTTCTTTTTCTGGTCTAGGTCTGTTCTTGGGTTTTTAGCGTTAAAGTCCCCTAGGATGAGATCTCCTGACATGAAAATATTGGTTAGGTCCTCTAGTTTTATATTGTTGTATTTACTTTGTTGAGAGATGTATAGGTTTACTTCTTTTTTTTTCCTGAGCGAAGAGTTATTTCGATTGATACGGATTCTATTTCTGGGTTAAAGTTTTGGTTTATTTCTGTTACTGTGATATCGTTTCTAACGTATATGGCTACTCCTCCTCCTTTGTTAGGTTTAGGTCTACTTTTGAAGATTGGGAGAAATTTGTAACCCGATAATGAGATGGGATCTCTGCTGAAATTTTTTTCTTGCAGGGAAATTATTTCTGGTAGGTTATCTTTAATAAAGTTTAGTAATTCTATTTTATTGCTATTTAGTGCCCTGCAGTTCCACTGCATAAACTTCACTTGTCTGAAATCCATTTCTGCTCATGCTTTTTTTGTCTTTACATTCCACCAGCTCGTGGAATCTCTTTTGTCTCTGGAGGAGTCTGATGTCGTTCGGAGTATGTCTGCAGAGGCGGTGTCCATGCCTTTTTTTTTTGTTGTTGCCTCACTGCCTGTCCTCCATCAATCCTGCACGGTGTCTGACGGGTGTCTTGGCAACATCTGTCTTGGCCAGTCACTCACAGAGGAAATCTGAAAACATGGCGTTTGCGTACTTGCTTTTAAAATGGTATTTGAGTAACTGAACCGTATGTACGCAGTTTATTTTGCCTCAGGCATATTTTTGTTTGTCTTCATCCCTTCAGTGTCCCATTAAGTTTAACGAAGCTCAGTCAAGGATTGAACTCCCTTGCTGTGCTTACGGTTCCTGGTGTTCATCCTTATAAATGTTTTAGATTTCACGAAGGTAGTTCACAAGGGATTCTGTTCGGAAGGTGTATATGCCGAAATATCTTACATATGGATTTTGTTAAAAGATCGAACTTAATTTGTACGGTTCTTTAAATGTTCAAAGGTCATGCGACACGAAAAAATCTTGTATCGCTGACAGATTTTTTGACACTTGATCGTTCCTGTTTACCACAGAAGAAAAGAAATGTTGAGACTGGAGTAGCTGTATACTTGTGAACAAATTCAGTCCTAAGGCAAACTGCAACATAACAGACACTGTCGTAAACAGTGTGTTTTCTCCTGCTGTCATCAGTATTGGCTTCTCGCTGTTTTTATTCTTTCGTGAAATTACACAGCTCAACAGCTTTCCTTGCATCCCCTTGCTTCCCGCAGTTTGCAGCCTGCGGCCAAAGCTGTTCGCCGCAGCATGTCGTCCAGTGCAAAGCAGTGGCCATCTTGCGAAGGTGTAACACTGCGCGACTGGAAAGGCTGGCAGTGTGATTGAGTCAGCCGCTCTGTGTAACAGTTCTCGTCTGGTGCACGGCTGTACTGTGCACGTGGCTGCGCCTGTGACTCTGTCTTCTACTATAGCCCGCTTCCCATCCACTCCCCTCCTCCTAGTCTTCTGCACTGTCATCCCCCTTCTTTCCGAACCGAGTCTTTCTATTCTTCGCACCTATTTTTCGGTTCTAAACGATTCTACCACTGCTGCACAATAGACATAGCACGGCGCATATTTACAAAGCACAATAGACACAACATGTGTAATTCCCAAACACAACAGACACAACAGGGCCCGTATTTCCCAAACACAAGTGATGAAGTGCGTATTTCCCAAGCATAACTGAGGCAGCAAGTATTTCCCAAACACAACTGATGCAGTACGTATTATTTTCTCAAACACAATAGACACAGCACGCACTTTCCAAACAATAGACACAGCTACAGCACGTATTTTGCAAACATAATTGCAAAATAACCAAACAAGCGAACCGATGTCGGGCTAAAATTGTCGCCCCAGGGGGTCACTATCAGGGGTGTTGATCCAAACATAGTTTTATGCACTAAACCATTTCCTGTGATCGATCGACTAACAGTGCTCTATACGTCGACCTTTCGATGACCAGAAGGAGGACTGATTTAGATTGTCCCGCTGTTCAGAACAGGTTTTTGGGTGGTGGGTGGTGGGTGGAGGCCGGCTTGAAGCTGTTAGAATTTGCAGTGCACCTTATACTGCCTACTGCCAAAAATACCTCCCACCCACACACCGTAATACAACAATTAATCTGACAGCCTTGTATAAACAGTATAAACAGTATTATTTATGTCTTTAGAGCTTGTAAAATATGATTTAACTGTTGTCCCATAGATAGCGCATGTGACACATGTTTAGTATTCTAGGCTTTCACTCTGCATGTTTGCCCATAGCTCCCCATTATCACATTTGAACGCTGCATCTCTTCAAGTAGTCTTATTAGTCGTTTTTAACATTCAAAGGGCGAATGAATGCAATTATTGTAGTTTTTTTAAATAATGTCTGCCATCTTGTCTGTCTGTCTGTCTGTCTGTCTGTCTGTCTGTCTGTCTGTCTGTCTGTCTGTCTGTCTGTCTGTCTGTCTGTCTGTCTGTCTGTCTGTCTGTCTGTCTGTCTGTCTCTGATTATGCGCGTCAAACAGCGATGCTACTTCAGTAGAAACGCTCCCACACCTTGCAATCTCTCACTGACCCTTTTCTCAGGTAATTGGTGGTGGTGGTGGTGGTGGTGGTGGTGGTGGTGGTTATTTAGAGGGACAGTGCTTCCACCTCGCGGTGATTTCGCACTATGGGGGGAATGGGGTCCTATTACTAACCTATGCACTGAAAAAAACCACCAGACTGATGGCTGCAGTAAGGTGGTCAGTGCGGACAGGCAGCTTAATGTGCGGGGAAATGGCCGAATGGAGTGTGGAAATAATCCTTGACCACACCAGGATTCGAACCAGCAACCTTCCATCTCCTAGTCCGCAGCTCTACCAACTGAGCTATCCAGGCCCAGACTCAGGTAATTAGCGTGCGCGCTGTCAGTTATACCTGCAGTAAACCGAGCTACTGAAACCTTTTCAGCTGCAGCGAGACCCAGCCACAGACATTCTGGGCCCAGCTTAACGTCACAATTAATTCAGTTCTAGCAAACAGAGGGCTTTTTGTCCGAAAGCGAAGGTAAACACGGCGCCAGAAGCTCGTACCTCCAGAAATAGCGGTCTGTTTGATCTGCAAAGTCAGTTACGATTCATTTTCGTTCCATCGTTTCATTGTCGTGTTGTTACCTGCGCAGTCAAGTTCCCACTCTGCTCCATGATAGCACGACAGATGTCTGCGTGTTTGCCTATCTGAATGCATACTTGTCTGTCAGTCGCTCTGCCTGCCTGCCTGCCTGCCTGTCTGTCTGTCTGTGCAGTCATGTTACTAGTCATTTAAAGGGTTTGTTTCAAAGAGTAAATTAAAGGCATTTGTACACGACATGACCACAAGGTGTATGCCTTGGATGTTTCTTTACCTCCGATGCTCTTCCTGTCTTTCTTCCGCTAAAAAAGCACCTTTCAAGGTGGAGTAGATAACTTCAGATTTTTTTAAAACTCAGATATGTGCGTTACCTATTTACATTAACGTAGGTTTTTTCGCAGGCCGTGTTTTGGCGACCGCCTCGGTGGTCTAGTGGTTAAGGCGTCCGCTTCCGAGGCGGGACGTCGGTGGTTCGCATCCGGCCGTGTCATACCTCAGACTTAAAAATTGGGAATCCAGTAGCTGCTCTACCAGATGAATGCTCTACCAGACTACAGGGAACAGTACTAGGACTGGTTGGTCCGGTGTCAGTATAATGTGACACCAGTCCCACCTGTGGCAGCACGTAAACTTTGTCTAAGCAACACCATCCTGATATGCACATAGTTTGCGGCTGGACGTTAAGCAACAAATACCGACCCCTTCCCGTGTTTTGGCAGTGATATATTATTCGGTATGGTTTCCAATCTGCAGGGCCAAACCTAACACTTCAGGAGGGAAACGTTGGGAAATGCTCATTTTCTGAATGTTTTGTAGGACTAATAATTTATACTAGACTACGTTTTATAACTTATTTTCTAATCATCTTGTTTCTTGTTCTTTGCCTGTAGGTTGAGCCTGTATCTCGGCCTATTATGTAACGGCAGTTTCATGCTGACCTTTCTCAGAGGGATCGTTCATGCTTCCTAGCCTACATAAGTTGATGTGTGTCCAGGTGAGATTTGGGGAGGGGGGGAGATGACTGGAAATGGCACGTGTGAATGGGTACTGCCGATGTAGTGTTAGGGCGAGGGAAGGTGTTGATCTGACTTAAGTGATCTGGGGTAGGCGTTTTCGTTAGAAAGCTAGCGTTTATAGTATAAGTATGGTATTTAGACGCTAAGTATGGTATGTACACGCTAAGTATGGTATGTACACACTAAGTATGGTATGTACACACTAAGTATGGTATGTACAAAGGCACATATTGAGCAGGGAGTTGCGTTACGATAGTGTCTTTAGAGGGAGACATTAATGACTTATGCCTTTGATAGTCTAAAGTGAACTGGAAATAGTGGCCCAAGAACAGCCCAGGGGTGAGTGTGATGTCCCAACTCATGTTGTCAGAAGTAGGTGGAGCTAAGGCACGCTCTCTTGATTGACACAGGGGCGTGGTTACTTTGTCTCTGTCCTGGTTTGATATTGATGTATTGACACGTGATTGTGTGAGCCGGATGTTGTGTGAAAGGTTTTGATTTTGTAATGCATTAAACCCCTACTTTTGGAATGTAACTTGGGGACCTGGATGGTTCTGTCTTTAGACCAGCGGACAACAGCGCGTAAAAAGTTGCTTTTGGAATCCAGGTTAAGCAAGGATTATTTCCTGGCCCCTT
>SMGT01015627.1:243810-256790 GCA_004794575.1 Lanistes nyassanus | reverse complement strand
TTGTTCTTGTGTGATCGTTCGGTCGATCTTATTGGTGTTAAGACGTCGGCGCGACGTCATATTCAGAGAGGTTTAGTTCAGAAAGGATACAGTGTTTCCTTGTGTTTACCGGAGTGAAGTATCGGTACTGTAGTGGATTCATAACCCGGTCAATAACGTGTGTGTGTAGATACGGATAGCGCTGGGATGAACGTATGAGAGTGCGAGTGATTGTTCTACGTATACCAGTAGATGTATAGTGGAGCATCATTCATTGTGTAGTGAAATATTCTGGAGTGACTGTAAATAAATAGAGTAGTGTATTATCGTTGCCTGCTTTTGTTAAGCTGTGCGCGTGACAAGCAAGGGGGTGGGGGCTCGAGCCGGTTAGAAATTGAGGAAATTAGGTAGTGATTGCAGTGTTAGTTTCCCCCTTCTTGACACATTTTTATGTTGTGATAACTCGAGTCGAACGAGCAGAGTAGTAAAACACATAAAGCGCCATACCCTAGACACGACAGAGAAAAACCGCGACACAGCAGACGATGATTATTGTTGGAGAGAGACAAGCTGGTGAAACGTAATTTTACGTCGTTCTGTTAAAACTGCGTAGGCCAGACGAGGAAAGTTTCTGAAGGAGAAGCAAAGAAATGACGAGGAAATGACGACATAGAAAAATTATGAAAAGCAAGTTTCACTTCTTTCCAGAGACGCTGAATGAATGAATGAATGAATGAATAAGAAAGTTTCTTGATAACATTTTGGTTGTGGCCCCTGTTGTTGTGTTGTGACCTTGCGCTTCTGTTGCAGCATGGCGGCTGACTTGAGGACACGGTGATGGAAGCTGGAGACCAATGGAACAATCTGGTAACCATGGCAGCGGCAGCGAGCGACCCGCCAGAATCCCCGGCATCACGTCGCGCACAACCGTTGCGCACAGCGTCAACATCAGTAACACCAACAATGCCAGCATCACCGCCAACAACACCAGCAAAACGATTGCTGGAGGCTACGGGAAGAGTGCCGTCGTTAGAAGCAGCACCACGCCCACCGCCAGTGATGGCGTCCGGGAGGCTAAAGTCCTTGCGGCAGCCGTGCTGGACTCAAACAGCCGCGTGGCTCAGCCCGGGTCGGAGCGACACAGCAATAGCAGCAGCAAGGTGACGAACGTGTCTCCTGCCTCTGCAGGTAGTCTTCAGGATGCTGTGTTCGCCCTCGCAAAGGCCCAGGCGCGGGCTTCTCAGAGCGCGTCATCGGAACCGCGTCAGGCGAATTCCCGGACTGCTGCCGACAGGGAGGGAAGGGAGTCCAAAGATGCCAGACCCAGGAGCCAATCAGAAGGCCCACCTAGCAAGAAAACGTCAAAGATATTTCAACCGTTTGGGGAGCAGGCTGCTGCGAAGGTTTCGAGGGGAAAAACTAGCAACGCCGGCGTTCCGAACGACAGCAAGAAAGTCAAAAGTGGTGGTAGTGGTTGCGGCGGTGATGGTACGGACAGAGGAAGAAGTGCCAAAGCTTCGTCAACTGCACAGAATACTCCTTCGTCTAAAACGCAGCACGTTTCCAGTCAGCCCTCTTCCCGGTTGAAAAAATCCCAATCGACGGACGTGCGTCCAGGACAGGAGATGGAAGGGCAGACCCCCTCCAGAGTGAAGCGCACGCTGTCGCGAGGGCACACGGTGCATGACATCAGCGAGCACAGCTCGCAGGAACCTTCCAAAACAGCCTCGGACAAGGAAAGAAAAACTCCAAGGGCGAGGACACCCAGTCAGCCCTACAAGACCACTGGATTTGAGGATTTGAGCGCCAGCGCCTCTCTGCAGCAATCGACCGTGACAAAGTCGGTGCTGTCAGACATCAGCAACCGCTACCCCATGTCCTCGGAACCCAAACTCCCTGCATCCATCTCGTCTTCTAAGTTGCTGTCTTCATCTTCAGCAACGTCAACGGCGCATAAACCGCAAGGAACGCTGCCATCGCAGGCGACCCCGGAAGTGACGCAGCAGTCCTTCTTCTCCTTCAGCCGCGTGCCGAGCCTGTCGTCGAGACAGTCATCATCGTCGTCCTTGTCATCGTCCAGCGACGTGCAGTCGGAGGTGTGCGTGGACGTGCCAGACTACACCGAGCTGTCAGCCCTCCCCGAGGACCGCCAGCACCCAGAAATGAAGGTCAAAGTTGACTTCCCGACCGCCCCCTACCAGCGCCTGCGATGCATGGGCCGTCGCCGATCGCCGTGCCTGGCGCTGCTGGAGACGTGTGGCGTGCTGCTAGCCTCCCTGCTGCTGTGCGTCCCCGTGCTGGTGTTGGTTCTCATTCTGCTGCCCGCCAGCCTGCTGGTCAAGTGGCTGTGCAGCTGGTGCTGCTGCTTCGGGTCGCTGTGGGGGCGCTGTTGCATCGGATGCTGCCACACCCACCTGTCAGCCTCCGAGCGCCTGTGGGTGCAAGACCCAAGCCGGGGTGGGGGTGGGGGCGGGGTGGGGCGTATGGCCCCGGTGGCGCAGACCCTCTTGGTGGTGCAGCGAGGCCTGAATATCGAGCGGCTGCGCCACCTGCTGGACTCTCGCCTACTGTCGCTGGAGAACCGCCACGGACGCCGCGTCTTCCCGCGCTTCACGCAGCGTGTCGTGCGCTTCTGCTGCGGCCTGGCCTGGGTGACGGATGACGCCTTCTTCATCAACAACCACGTCTTCAACATGCCGGGCTACATCGAGAGCCTGGAGGACCTGCAGGTAAGAAAGTGGGGCTCGGTTTTGGGTAGGCGAGAAAACATAATTTAGGCAAGATAACTCCAATAAGAGGTACTGGCAGCGCTCAACATAACCGTATGCAGACGCACGCGACCAAGGGAGCTTACCGTACCCAAACAAGTAGCAAAGAGAGGGCCAAAAGAAAGGAACTTGGAAGATCCTTTTTTTTAAAGATCTGCCATCCCTTTCTTTTTAACGGCGCTAGTCCCAAGTTCCCAAGTAAAATCTAGCTCTGTCCTGGTGAAAAATGATAGCATCTGATGGGTGTGAAAGCATAGTCTTGGGCAAGTAAGACACTGTGCACGTACAAATGTATTGTTGTGTATTGTTTAAAAAATCTTATATTGTGTGGAATTAGTTCTTTCAAAAAGCACACGTCTGCATCTTGCCTACCTAAGTGCCACTGGTCTTTCAATTCTTTTGACCAGTATATTTGGAGAGGAAAAAAAAGTCTAAAATGAGTGTCGATAAGCACGCATTTTGTTTTACTTACATACGAACACAAGCCTTCATCCAACTCTCTCATCCTCTCTCTCTCTCTCTCACGCACACACACGCACGCACGCCAACACACAAGGAGAGACAGAGAGAGGGCGGAAAGAGAGAAATAGGAGAAGATAGAGACAGGATTATGGATCCACCCATGAGCACTTTCACTCAATTTTCTAGTCGCCAAACGCATTCTTTCTAATCGATGGGCTCATATGTTCCACGTGTCTTCTTCAGGATCACCTGGCCAAAATGGCCTCCGAGCCGCTGTCCCTGGACCAGCCGCTGTGGGAGGTGCAGGTGCTGCACAACTTCCGGGAGCCGCGCGACACGATCCTGCTGTTCCGCATGCACCTGGCGCTGGCTGACGGGCCGAGCATGGTTCGCATCCTGCAGCACGCTGTGGCTGACGCCCAGAAGGTGCCGCAGGTCAAAGCCGGGTTCGGGCTGGAGGCGGCCAACATGTCGCCGCTCAAAGCTTTTTTCCTCGGGCCCGTCACGCTCTGCCGCCGCTACCTGCTGCTCAAGCGGGACTTCAACCTGCTGCACGGCCGGCACGCGCGCCCGCGAGGGGAGATGGCACTGGCTTGGTCCGAGCCGTTCAGCCTGAGCGCAGCTCTGCGGGTCAAACAGGTTGCCCGGTGCACGCTAAGCGAACTCCTCATCTCGGTGGTGGCGGGCAACATGCGCACGTACATGCAGGCCCACGGCATCGCGCACCCGTACGACATCAGCTGCGCGCTCCCCATCGACTTCCGGCCCGACCTCAGCGCCGCTATAACCTCCACCAGCCACCACAGAACTGCCGCCTCCACCCCCGGGCTGGCGTCCAACTCCTCCACAGAAGTGGCCAACCACTACAGCCTGGCCGTGGTACGACTGCCCACCAACACGGAGGGCGCCATCCCGCGCCTGTGGGAGACAAAGCTGCAGTTGGAGGAGTTCAAATCTTCGCCGGAGGCCGCCATCGTGAGCGGCGCGCAGTGGTTCACGTGCTGCGTGCTGCCGCTGACCCTCTTCCAGCGCCTCTGGCACAGCATCTACAGCCGTTGCACGTGCCTCGTGTCCAACCTGGCTGGGCCAGAGAGCGCGCTCAAGCTGGACTCGCGCGAGGTCAAGTGCATGATGTACTGGGTGCCGCCCCTGGGTCGAGTGGCCATCACGATCTCCTTCCTGACGTACGCCGATCAAGTGAGAATGGCTGTCATTGCGGACCGCGCCATTCTGCCCAACCCGGAGCTGCTGACCCGAGACTTTATCTACAAGGTGAGACTTCATTTGAATGAGGTCGTCTGTCAAGTAGAGTTCCTCTCCATGTTTCAGTACCATAAGGATTTTTTTTTGTAAAGGTTAAATTTAATATCTATGACGTGAGGGTCAGGCGTCGGAGGGTTTGCAGAGCATCTGCTGGCTCTTGTCGGACCCAGGCTGCCAGCCATCGGCTGTACCCCACTCAGGTTTCAGCAAGTGTGTGCATCATCGTCATCGTCATCGTCTTCGTCATCGTCATCATCGTCATTATTGTCGTCATCGTCATCCTCGTCGTATTCGTCGACACAATCACCATCACTTGCGCGTGCATGCATGCGCATACACACCCCCTCCCCCTTATATTTCTGCAATGTCCTACAAATATATAATTAGCATAGATTAGAAATGAAAGTGTCCTTGCGTACGACCAAACACAGATATGATCATTCTAATACACTGCTCTCATACCCATTGGTTATCCTACATTATGGGGTTGTGTGCATGTGGTTTTTCGCGTGTGTGCGCGGTGTGTACATTTGTATGCGTGTATCTGCGCGTCTGTACGTTTGTGTGTGTGCGCGGGCTTGCGTGCGTGCGTGCCTGCGTGTGTGTACATCTGCGTGTGCGCTCTGTCAGCTGGAGACTGTTTCCAAACTACTGGCCCACAGACGAATACCCGGCGAGCAGCTGAACAACCGTATGGAGTCAATGCATCTTCTGTCCAGCTACACATTGGATGACCTCACCGCAGAACAGGTCAGTCCACGCCTGGCTGATGGGTTGCTAAGTTGCTGTCTAGGTTTCTGGCATTTGCGCCAGCAGTCAAAACCAAGTTACGACAATCCACATCTATGGCACCTGCCGTATACCGTAACACTGCTTAACCTCAGATGCCTACTGGAAATTGAGGCACCACGAGGGATTTGATGCGGCACCAAATATTCGAGAGGCCCCACCTCTAAGCATTTCATTCTGTTCTGCCAACTGTTACAGCGCCTCAGCCTTCGGTAATCTGTCGTCAGTGCTCTAATACATGTATGTTGTACACGATCCAGGTTCCAGAAAGTAGCGGAAGATGTGGTAGTGATTGAGTCCCATTAGCTTTGTGATTTTCGAGTTCAAAATAATTTATCATGTCATCAGGCGGATTCAGGCATCTGACCATTTCAGCCAAATGACCGTTTTCCTCGCGGGAAATTTCTAGTATAGAAAAGGCGGGATAGCTTTGGTAAGCCTTGTTATGGGAACCTGTTGTCGAGAAATGGGAGGTGGGGAAATCCTGAAATGGCAGGTGAAAAGTATGTGTCTAGATGAACAATTGTTGGGGCGTGTGGCAGGTATTGAAACTGAGCCCTTCAGGTGTAGTCTGCAAGAAACGTGCTAGAACCTCATGGACATCGCGGGCTGGAAACATCACAAAAGTCAAAATACCCTGGGCTGGCTTGCATGACCGTGCGTAGCTGCTCTTCCAGTCATAAGGGTGGTCGTAAGGCCCATCCACCCTGTGTATTTTACGATCATCTTTATGTATGCACATGAGAAAAAAAAAACCCTGGGCTGTCCTGCATGAGCTTTCATATCTCCTGTTCATTCGTAAATGTGCACGTAAAAAACAGAGGGTGAACGGGCCTTATGACCGCTCTTACGATCAGAAGAGCAGCTACGAACGTTCATGCAAGCCAGCCCTAGCTACGGGCACGATAAATTGACACTAGATGGAACAATAAGCTAAGCACGCTGGGTGGAATAGTGTGTGTGTGGTTGTGGTGGGGGGGGGGGGACGCGTCATAAGTAGCAACTTCACAATTTAAAACTAAAATAACCCGTTTTATTCAAAGCATTAAAGGTAGGCCACATAAATTATCACACATATTCTTCAGGCTTTTGCCATTCTTTCTGTTTCTGTTTGTGTAGGAGTTAACAAGATAAAGAAATTCACAAAACGAAACTTTGAGAATTAACTGGTGCATTAAAACGACGGAAATAGCAATTGAAAATTAAAATAGAGTGGGCTCTTTAAATCCAAGGCATATCAAAGAGATCATTAGATCATTACAAGGATTCAAACTGATTTTCTCACTTTTTTGGAAACAGGAACGAGTTTATGCGATAAATTCGCCAAATAACTAAAACGTGCCACATGAGTTATCTCAACGTCACGATTTCGTCATCGTGCTTGGAGCTTAGAGAAGCGAAAATACAACGAAGGAAGTGAACATTTCTAACTAAAACATAAAAATAAACGAAATTTCGTTAAAGTTTGGTTTTTACTTTTCGTCTCGTGCATCATCTCTATTATAAACAACCTCAACACAGGCTGGCTTCTCGGCATCTCGAAATCTCTTAACTGTGGGTTATTCGCGAGATCGCTTTTGTTTCTATACCCTGTGTCATAGATCTGTGAAATATAGTGGAGGGTCTAGTGAAGACAGGCATAAGAAGGAGAATAGGTATGTTGAAGGGTATTTTCAGAATGTTGCAGAATATTTTTACAGCTTTTAAGACCTCGTAAAATGTTATGAGACAAAAGGTACAGAAAGAAATTCTCCATATCTGAGAAGATTGGAATGTACGTGTTTTTTAATGTTTAGAAGACTGCGGAAAAGTAGGTTTACTACAGAAAACAGCCATGAACAGTGCTGTATATTTGGTCAAGTGTGTTCTTTAGTTTAAAAATACACATCTAGTGTAAAAGCTGGGCAGCCGAGAGTATTTCCATGCGAACTGAACTAAATGTGTATTTAATGAACCAACCCCCATGCGTATTGAATATACAGTTTGCCGTCCTTAACAGCTTTAAGGGCTTTCAGGAGAACATCTTATAGCATGAAAGATTCCAAACACTTCGTCCAGTCTCTAAAAAAAATCATTACTATTCTTAGCTGCCAATCCACTTATCTTCAAATGCTCTTCTTGTCTCTTGTATCTCTCAATGCGAGAAGCTCTGAAACACCACTTGATATCTGTGTGGTGTGATTCGCTGCTCGCTGCAGCGTAATTTTCAGCTTCATTCTGTTGTTTTCTTTTGATGCATTCTGGCGTCTGCCTGCTGCTACCTCGTGTCGTGACCGGCTTCCAAGATAAGACAGCGAATGGCGCTGATTAGAGACGCGAGGATGGGAGAGAAATACGTACATTAGATCCCAAATGGGTCAAGGTGTATTTAGATATGGCAAGGATTGTAAACAGTACCTGGCTTCAGGCTATTTTTGCTCTCTCTCTCTGGGATGCGCACGCACGCACGCAGGTACACGCCGGAATCCGAAGGGTGCTTAGACTGCTCAAGCATTTCTCCGCCAGATAAGGACGAAAATCAAAGGAGAGATAACAGCTGGTGTAAAAACTCGAACTCCGAGGCAGAGAAGGAAGAAGGACAGAAAAAGAAACAAGAGTACAACCAAAGAAAGAGAAAAGGAGAGAAACAGCTCAGAAAACAGCTAAGAGAGTAACAGGGCAGAAAACAGCTAAGAGAATAACAGGGAGGGAAACAGCTAAGAGAGTTACGGGGAGGGAAACAGCTAAGAGAGTAACAGGGAAGGAAACCGCTGAGAGTAACAGGGAGCGCAGGAGCTAAGAGAGTAACAGGAAAAGAAAAAGCTACGAGAGTAACAGGGAAGGAAACATCTAAGAGAGCTACAGGGAGGGGAACAGCTAAGAGAGTAACAGGGAAGGAAACAGCTAAGAGAGTAACAGGGAGGAAAATAGCTAAGAGAGTAACAGGGAAGGAAACATCTAAGAGAGTAACAGGGAGGAAAATAGCTAAGAGAGTAACAGGGAGGGAAACATCTAAGAGAGTAACAGGGAGGAAAATAGCTAAGAGAGTAACAGGGAGGGGAACAGCTAAGAGAATAACATGGAGGGAAACAGCTAAGAGAGTAACAGGGAGGGGAACAGCTAAGACAGTAACAGGGAAGGAAACAGCTAAGAGAGTAACAGGGAGGGGAACAGCTAAGACAGTAACAGGGAGAGAAACAGCTAAGAGAGTAACAGGGAGGGGAACAGCTAAGACAGTAACAGGGAGAGAAACAGCTAAGAGAGTAACAGGGAGGGGAACAGCTAAGAGAGTTGCAGGGAGGGGAACAGCTAAGAGAGTTACATGGAAGGAAACAGCTAAGAGAGTAACAGGGAGGGGAACAGCTAAGAGAGTAACAGGGAGGGGAACAGCTAAGAGAGTAACAGGGAAGGAAAAAGAGAAAGTAAGGAAGAGAGCGAAGGAAAAGGAAAAGAAAAATATAGCAAAGGAAATAGACCAATAAAGGGGCGGACAGAAAGAAAGGAAAGAGAGAAAACGGCTAGGGAAAGAGAAAAAAGAGAAGAGAGAGAGAGAGCGCGCAAGCAACAAAAAGTTGTCTGTTAGGTTCGAAACCCACTTGTAACTCCCACCGCTTCCTGGCCACAGATCCAGCTGCAGATGGCGCTGGTCCAACAGGAGCTGCACGACATGAAGCTGCAGCTGGAGGCCGGCCCGTCGCGCCGCCTGACGGCCAACGACACGCAGCTGTGCCAGCGCATCGAGAAGCTGAAGGAACAGTTCCGCGAGCTGCTGCTGCACCTCAGGAAACGTCGCGCGGCGGACGCCGAGAACGCCATCATCTTGTCAGAGGAGGTCAGAGGTCACACGGGACGGGGAGCTGGACTGAAGGACGGACAGGCGAAAGAAAGGAAGAAAAAAAAATAAGAAAGAATGGAATATGACTATGTTGATGTTGTTTTGTTGTTGATGTTTATGTTGTTACTGTTGTTGGTCGTAATAATGATGATCATGATGATGATGCATGCAACAAACTATTTGACGGAAGAAATATCTTTATCGATTTTTTTCTGCGCGAGATAGGGGAAGGGAAAAATAGGACAGAAGTGAGAGACGCGAGGTATAGATAAGAGGCGGAAGGGTGCAAGCATACAAACAGGAAGTGACGCAGAAAGAGGAAAGCAAAAATGGGAATAAGTGTGTTATCAGTGTCACGCCGTTCCCACACGGTTCTACACATTTCACACGCTTTCGATTGAGAGCCACGCACCCCCACGAAAATGTTTGTCCGCACAGATTATTTGATCCGTTTCGACGAAATGAAGGAGCATATTTGTTTTGGTTGTAGTGAAAGAAAATTCATGTAGTTTTTCTGCCATAGTCGTAGCGCACGAAACAGCTACAGTCACCAACCTATGTGGAAGAAAATCACTGCTGGGATTTCTCTTGTGGTTATAGGGATGCGTTGGTGGGGGTGTGTGTTTTGGCGGGAGGGGAGCGTGTCTCATTTTATGTAGGACTTGCCGCTCTCTGCATAACGCAGATCCCCGTGTCTGCTGCAGGACGACATCATGGACTCAGACAGCGACAAGCAGAGGCCGTTCCGGCGCCGCACGCTGTCCATTTCCTCCCGCATGTCCACCGTCAGCGTGTCCTCCACCATGCGGCCCCTGTCGACGGCCTCCACCTCCAACCACCCCTCTCCCATCCATCCGAACCCACCGACCTGGCCGGACGCCATGGTGAGTGAGCTGTAGTCGGGGTTTATGGGTACAAGCTATGTTAGCGGTAAGTGTCAGATGTGAGAGTGCGCCTGGGTGTGGTTGGCTGGCTGGCTAGCTGGGTGGTTGGTTGGTTGGTTGGTTGGTTGGTTGGTTGGTTGGTTGGTTGGTTGGTTGGTTGGTTGGTTGGTTGGTTGGTTGGTTGGTTGGTTGGTTGGTTGGAGAAGCTGAAGGGAAAAGGGCAAACTGCTAAAAAAAGTAATATTAATATTTGCCTTCCTGAACGCTCTTTTCTTGTCATCTAACTTAGTTAAAAAATGTCGCATCATATAATCCCGGACTTTTTCAGATTTATTTTAAAGTAAGAAAGCAGAGGAAGAGTATGATTATTAATGTATCTCAACCCACAATTTAAAAAAAAAACCAGCAAACAGGCTGTAATATTCTTCACTCGTATCGTTGACTCTCTCTCTCTCAGTGATGGGGGTGCAGATAGCGCCACAGATATCCGGTAAGAGACGGAAGTTAACAAAGTGGGTTACTGTGTAAAATTGTGCTGGGAACTGATACAAGTTGAACAGAGATAAAGTTATAAAAATAGTAGCAGCTTGAAGTCCGTGAATGAGAGAAAGAGGGAGGGGAAGACAAAAACAAACAGAAGTAATCGAGATCACGTTCTGACGCATTCTCCGCGGTGATGCATGTCTGACTTTCAGACGCAGGATTACGACAAGCTTCCAGGCGGGAGCTCCAGCAGCGGTTTGACGGGCCCTGCTGCTGCGGTTGTTGGCGCTGTTCCTGGTGGTGCTGGCCCTGCTGGAGCTGTCGGTGTGGCCGCTGGGGGTCCGAGCAGCAAGAAACACGGCTACACGTACCGCCAGCGTCTGCAGACAATGGAAGAGTTTGAGCTGGACGAAACGCTCGTCGTGACGTCACCGGAAACTGGGCGCTTGGGCGCAGACCGACCTCAGGTTGACTGACCCCTGATCCGTCTTACCAAAGCTTACACAGTTTGAAGAGATAAAGTCTGGTATCTGGTTATGTTACGTCGGCTAACTGGTATGTGACGTCAGTAACTGGCTATGTTAGGTCGGCTAACTGGCTATGTGATCCACGTCGGTTAACTGGCTGTGTGAAGTTGGCTAGCTGACTATTTTCTGTTAGCTGCTGCCTGGGTGTGTTGTGTTGGCTAGCAAGTTTTCATCAGGAGAAAGTCGAATTTTGCCCACCTTGGCGAAAGTTTACTCGTGTGACGAGATGTTTGAGAGGAAAACCTATCCATGTTTTGAGTTCGCTGCCGCAAGACAATTACCGACAAACTTGGCCATCCGGTGAATGAGATGACAGTGAAATGAAACAATGAAACGCCAGCAAAGAGCTTGGAAGCCGTCTTCATACTGAGACACAGAAAAAGGGGAATGGATGGAAGGACGGACGGACGGACGGACGGACGGACGGACGGACGGACGGACGGATGGACATACGCCTCTTACTTTCCAGTTGCGTCCGATAGCTCTTCGTAGCTGCAATTATTCTTAATCGTCTCTACAGCAGTGTTGTGAACAGCGCAGAGACCTTATGACTGTTCTTACATTTACAGGACGATTTCAACAATATCTGGTTGGTGGCATCAAAAACCGTTGGCAACGCTAAATTTTGTGCTAATCTATATTCGGCAGCGAATTTTGTCGAGCCTTGTCCTGTCGTCAGACGCCTTCTTTGGGAAAAATAAGCAAAGGTGCGCTTTGATCAGGTTTGGTGCGTAGTCTGACGAAAAACGCTCAAAACGGAACTGAACAGCAGTGAAACGAGTCCGCACACAGGATACATGAGACGCGAAACCCAGTTTGACAGCTTCTGTAATCTAAATCAGCAAGTGTGTTGTCTGTTACATTTACATGTTTTCTGCAGCACAGAGCACGTACAGAACACGGAAGCTCATTATCAGTTTGATTCGTCGAGTCTATATAGTTCAAATGCGTGAGCACTGCTTTCAAACTGTAGCGAGACATAAACGAACTAGAGGTTTTGTGGACATTTTCTTGCTTTCCGTCTAATCCTCAAAATACATTTTACCGAGATGACGTAGAAAACACTTCCGACTTAGAAAGAAAAGTGTGTTTTGTAGTGTCCTGGGCTGGGGTGCATGAGCGAACTTAATTTCTTTGCTTAACTTCCCTCACTTATCCCGTAAGTTTACTTAGTTAAGTTTTTACTTAGCGCTGAGTACCGTCGGTGTGCAGGGGAGCGACTTACTTGCTGAAGTGTGATTACTTAGCTGAGAAATTGGTCAAGTCGGCGCCGCGCCATCTATTTCTGGATAAGCAGGGTAATCCCCCACGCCATTGGCTCTTTAGCCTTGGACCGCCAATGACAGCTCTTTCGTAAGGCTGTTCGTGCTAAAAGACGGAATATGGATGCAAGTCGTCCATCCAGCTGCAGTTTGGCGTGACCATAAAGTTCGCACGCTGTTGGAACTAGACGCTCAGTATAAAGATGGATTGTTCGCCAGTCAGTAAAACACGTCGACAGAGAAAACAAAACCGTACTGTCACTCGGTCAGGTAAAAAACTTACAATCGGAGACAATCGGTGGTTATCGGACACATTCACATTGTGGGACTCGACCTGATCAGAAATGTTGACAATCAGACCCGAATATGACACACTGGGACACGATGGAACTTATTTTGAGTTATTGGCACAAAAATGGACCCCAGTTGATCACAACTGCGCAAAACAAAAGTCGAGGGTGACCGATCATGTCCCACTGTACACTGTCATGTCCCACTGTACACTGTCATGTCCCACTGTACTAACAATTTACAATCGGACCCAACCTCAGTGCCCGATTGCAAGTTTTTACCGACCGCTTTTTGTGGCAGTGGATGACCGTCGTTGGCGATTATATCACACAAAAATACTATCTTCCCACGTCGAAAAGGGAATCTGCACAATAGCTCCACGAATTCATAAAAACTTCAAAGGATTCTATCGCGAAAGATCAAACATCATCGAAACACGCGAAGCCTAAAGCATAGCC
>SMGT01015627.1:233060-243675 GCA_004794575.1 Lanistes nyassanus | reverse complement strand
ATGACATGGGGGTAGCAGCCTTAAAGTTAAGCAAGAGATCTTAGACTTAACGAAGTTGAGACCGCTCACGCACACCGATTTTCACGGTCTTAGTCTTAAGATCGCAAACTTAATTTTAAGCACTACTTATCCCAAGTTGGGTTCGCTCATGCACCCCACCCCAGGGGTCTGGTCTGGGCGCGCTGTTTGTGCCCAGATATGTTTAGCTTATCGCTGGCTAGAAATCAATGCAGACTCCATTCCCAGCTGCAAACTGCTGTGGTTCTTTCTGGATTTTTTTTTAAACCCAGATACATCTGCCCGAGTAAAAGCCTTGTGTCGGGTGTTCGGGTGTGAATTGCTGCTGTTTTGTATTTTCGTATCCTGCCCAGATATACTCCTGTTTAATATTAGGTCTTCCTGCGCAGATAAATCAGAAACTGCAAGATGTTGTGACCAGAGAACGTAGACGATAAATAAAACCAACTGTTCTCTCCATTTTGTACAAATATAAACGTCACCCATGAGCAACCGTCTGTACAGCAGTAATGCAAATATGCTAGTTATCGGTATCGTTGTTCAGACTGTTCTAAATCTGTTTTCATCGCGTAGCTTTCCTTGGACATGAATTTTGTACCTGTTAAATACCTTAAATGTTCGTTAACATTTGCTGATACGGCAGATGGAGCACATAATTTGCAACATTTGTTGAAAGCACTGCTGCAGTAGACACAATGAGAGCAGCTTTCACACATTTGTAGCCGCGCACATGCGCGGACGCACGCCCAGATGCAGATAGAGAGAAGGCAGAAATCTGCCCGTACTTGCTTTGCCTATGTTGTGGTGCATCAGGTGTATTCAGGTAAATTTTGCGAGGCCGTTCACACGTTTGTTACTTTCATCGTCCATATGGACTGATGATCGAGTGAGCCTGGAAAGGTCACATGACTTTCTTTTATCCTGCCGCAGAAAGATATATATATATATATTGGCAGTAACCCCAAGAAATGCAGAAAATCCAAGAATTTATGAAAGGAAGGGAGTTGCACAATCTGAGGTAGACCTGTTGTCGCTCTAGACATCGATAATCACGTCTCGGATATGTAGTCACTTCAATTTTGTGGCAGTCTGTTAAGCCTTTCCTTCTCTCGGCCTATGCATCTGGACGATGTCGCTCCAGCTTTTCGCTGTCTGCCATGAAATGGTTAAAGAATCCGCTGATGAAGTTAGAGAAGGACAAAATCGCAGTTTTGTTCAGAATTTCAGTCTTTCTCCCCACCCCACCCCACCCCACCCCTATCCCATGCAAGTACTCACAAATTAAAATCAACTAATGCACGCATTTTTTGTGAAGCTGCTGTGTGCTGAGAACCTGATGCCGTTGTTACTGCTGATTCCTGATATTACCTGGACCTTTTGCATTCCGTTTGTATTTTGTAGCTGATAGTTTTTCGGTGTGTGTTGATCTCACTTGTTCATGACCGAGACAGGATACCGGAGCACTGCACGCCGCGGGGAAGGGCAGACAAGAACGTCTGAACATTGTCTGACAGACAGTAAGGCGGTCCGTGGTTTGATGTGTACTGCTCTATTCCTCTCTACGTGTGAACATGCACACACTGTAAAGAGCATGCAGGTTTACATGACCGTTCTTATCGCCAGTCTATACGTAAATATCCCCGTAAAATGCACACGGCGATCGTTACAAACTCGGTCACGACCTAAGGACAGGTACGAACGTTCATGAAAGCCAGCCCTGGTTTGCTGTAGTGACTGTAGTCGAAGCTACACCTTTTCGTCGCAAAGTCTAGAACTTGATCTGCCCTAAAATCAGTTGCGTTAGCTGATGGGTCATTATTTATTGATTTTTATTGTTTATTTGTTACTTGCGTTCTGTAATACCTCTTAAAGGAAAGGTTGCGAGACAACGCTTTTCAAGAAATGGTTTGACAGAATAGCTTTCTATTTTGCGCCGGTTAGGGGGAAATCTTCGTTTACGTTTCAAGTTCTGTATAATATACCCTGCGTCATATAAAATAAACCAGAACGCGTGTTGTGATTTTTTCTTCTTTTTTGTGGCTGACACGGCTAAAGGTGTCTCCAAGTAGGGGAGTGTTGGCCCACTAAAAACGTTTGAAATATAAATTTTGCCCAGGCACAACAGTTATTCCGCACTGTCCCCCCACCTTTTTCTACTGTTTCCCCCCGGTGTGCAGGGACAAATTTCTCCTCCGCCGCGGTTGGAAATGCTCCTATTATCTTTTCCGCCTCAAGAGTTAAATTTGGCTGTTGTGGATGTTCTGTTTTCCTGATTACCCGACTTCTTTTCTGACAGACTGCTCCAAGCCGGCTAATCTCCCTTTCCCCCGTTCCATTCCACCTTATGCTGTCTTCCTCTTTTACCTGCCTGTTCCGTGTTATGGTGTTCCAGGCCAGTTTTGCAGACTGGATGACCGCGGGGGTGGGGTGGGGAGGTAGACTGTGACGTCATAGCTCCTTCTGTGGAATTTAGTTCTCTTACATCATGACCTAAGCTTCTACACGTGATCCATGCCTCTAGGGAAATCCCACGGCACTTCCCACGACAAAGACCTTTTTTTTTGTACTCCACATTACGGTCGCAGTTCTATCAGCGACAAAGAAATATTATTGTCAGAAGTAAGTAAGGTTTCCTTTCGTTTTGTTTTGCTTTTCTGTTTTGTTTTGTTTTTTTTTTGTTTGGGTGGGGAGGGATCTCGAAACAAAACTTCGGAAATCAAGTCGGTGAGAACTGTTTTGCTTTGTACGTTAAGTACTCATGCGTGAGTTGTCCTGTCACAACCACGTGGACGTGTAGGACCGTACGTCTGTACAGCTAAAATTGTTTCCGCTGCTGATCGTGCAGAACGACATGTTAATGTCCACAAGGTCGCTGGACCGGGGGCAATGGATACGTTAAGGTGACAAATGAAGGTCATATGGTCAGACCAAACGATGACCATAAAACTGTAACACGCTCATCGTAATGGTTTGAAAGATAACGGGCTTTGGAGCAGTATGGAGATTTACAGCCTTAGTGTCAAAAAAGAAACACTTTGTGTAATTTAGAAAATGTTCCTTGTGTGATAAAAACCTGGAAAGAGTGATTTGCCATATGCTTGTGCATATTTATCTATATATATAGCCATGTTAAGGTTGTGTGACAGTACTCTTTGTGGCAAGCACTGTAATGAGGAATAAACCAAAACGCTGATGTAATGGCAAAATAGAGTTAAGACTATAAACGTTTTCAAAGTCATTATTTATATGTCGGTTAGCTCTTTCGATAATGTATACATAGTCGAATGTTCCATGACGTAGAATGTTCACCACCTCGGGATGACGCTGTGTGTACATATTTACACTGTACCTGTTATTTATTATTTAATGTAAACTCGCCCTCTGCTGGAGTTACAGTTTTTAAAAAATGCCCTTTTTGTTGGAGGATTTCTTTTCTACCAAAAGAATGTATACTATACTGCAAAGGCGAAATCATTGGAGGATTTCTTTTCTACCAAAAGAATATATACTAAATTCCAAAGGCTAAATCATAATGCTTCTGGATTTGCGCACGTCCTTTTCTAAAAAGACAGAAGAAACCAGAGGAAAATGGAATAATCTGCAAGTTCCAAAGTTAGAACAATAATCTGTAACAAACTCGGCAGGAATTAGAAATGTGCTGTGACCCTGGCAGGTGCATGTCTAATCACGTGACAGCGCAGGGATTGTTAACGTTATGTACATGAGAAGTGCGAACACACTTCTGCTAAATTATTCCAGAGGAAGATATGAGTTCGAAATTGTGTCAGTATAGAGCTCCTCATTGCGTCGCTAAACACTTTCTTTGCAGCGGAATGAAGGTTTTGGCTGACAGGGCGATTGTATCTGTTCTTCGGCTCCTTAAAGTGGTGAGCTTTGTTCATCCTGTGTTTTTTGCTTGCATGTTCACGTCTTGAAACGAGATGCAAATAAATCATAAGCAAAACGAGGAAACGTTAAGAATAAATATACAGGACAATATAGCACTCTTCGTAACGTTTCTATTGGTATTCTGAAAATATTTGTATATCGAAAATACTTAACGTTTCAGATACACACGCATTTTCAGGAAATAAGTCTCTTTTTCACCAGCTTCGGTAAATTATTCCATGTTTTTTTATTGTGAACACGAAATGCTACATGTTCATCTCATGGATCGTTTCAGCACAACCTATTTATCACGTGTTTCGATCGCAAGCCTGCTGACTTTGTTGTTCTTTTATATACAGTCCTGCAGGAGTACAGACAGCATTATTAATATTATCTTCAGTTTACAAATCCTGGAACTGCCATATTTTACAGCATTAATGCTAGAGACAAACGTGTTCTCTTAAACCCTTGGCATTGCCATGCTGTTTTTGTTTAGTTGTTGTTTGTTTCTTAGGATGATTGCTGATTTTTCAAGTGTCAAATATCGTAGCATAGATGACATCTTGTGTTTTACTTGCAAATCCATGCGTTTCGTTGCTTTTTTAAATGGCACTGGATTAACATGCAGATGTCTGTTCTAGCCTTATATAGTAAACCCTTTGACGTCCCGGATGTTACAAATGTACTTGGTTGTGTTTTCACTAAAATCTGCGACAGAATTTGCTTGATTATTTTCATCTTAATGGGTCAGCCAAGGACAATTTCTCTTTTTCTGGGGTTTTGTGTGTGTGTGTGTTTGTGTGTGCGTGCGTGCGTGTGTGTGTGTGTGATTTTGTTTGTCACCATTTGACCCCTTGCACATTATCCAAAAGATAGTTACTGGATTTTGCAGCCAAACAAAATAAGTTTAGTAGGTTTATTTCTCTTTTCTGAAACGTGTTTTCCCCCGTCGTTCACTGTCATTTTACAACTGTTGAGGAATTTACCTCAGTCTGGCAAAGGTGCTGGTTGCAAATGCACGTGCAGTTTTAGCAGAATGTAGCTACAACTACACGAAGTTCTAAAAAGTCCACAATAAAAATTCCTTCAATTTTCCACTGTTTGTATTACTTTTAACTGCTAAATTCAATGTGACTCTTTAGTGACCGAGGCTTTAGGTATATGACGATTCCAGTCTAGAGCAGATGATCTGTAGAGAAACATCTGCGAGCGTGCGTTTGCGTATGTGTTAATGTGGCTAACGGAAAATCAGACATAATTAACTTTAAAAACTGCAATGTGATTTTTTTTCCACAACGATGAAACTGTTTCCGTTGAAAGCATTGCAGCTATATGTGTTTCTACAATTGTCTCACTGATTTCTCCGCAATCTGTGACACTGAACTATATCATTTAATTATGTTCAGACTGTACCTGCATAAGCACTTTGTTACACACACTTAACACCAGTTACAGTATTGCATTACTGCGTTAGTCTTTCACATTCGGAATGTATGAGGCGTGGTTACTTTTAGAAGTTTTAACACCTGTTAGAGCACTCACAATGCCCAGTTTCAGCACTCCACCAGCATCTGTTGGACTCTGCGATGCAATTATGCATTTCCTGGACACCCACCTGTTGCTTGTTAATGAGCGCGGACTTCATGGGATGTAGAGAGTTAGAACGCCCGACGCCTAGTAACAACTACACGCCGTGCGAGTGTGCACTGCTTTCCGTTCTCTAATGAAGAACGAAGTCCGGGCTCTGTTCTCAATGCTTTACTGAGCATGTCATTTATACTTACAGCTTTAATAAACGGAGACATTTATTTCCTGCGGTAATGAAGAACATTTATCATTATTTGTATTTACTTTTAAACAACACAACATACCAGTGTCATTAGTGATCCTTAAACATTCCTGATAGCGTGCGGTACTTTTGTCACATAGGGATCTTGCCGAAATAGTTATCGCCAATAAACCCATCTCTTGATCGACAGCTGTGTCAAAAGCGAACTCTTGCCATCTAAGTGTTATGGACAAGAACTGCTAGCCATAAAAACACTAGCTGGAAAATTAATACCCTTCCGAACGAAAATATGTACCCTGAGCAACAAATGAAATTATAAAAATTAAGGCAATGTCTGAGTGATACTCGAGATATCGAGTCACTGGCTGGGTGCGTCAGTTCTGCAGGAGCACAGAAAGCTGTCCGGTTTTTTTGCTGTGACCTTTAAATTTCGGTTGTACCCGATCTTTGATAGAGTTTTACTTCAAGGATGATGACCTCTTCCATTTGCGTTTCCATGTATGGGAGAAGCTGTCCACATCAGCTGAAAATACTGTTCATTGGGTAATATATGTTTCATGTGGTAAGGTTAGAACAGCGCTACTAACTTTGGTATGCAAGGGCTTATTTTTAAAAGAAAAGCTTTTTTATTTGTTGTCGGGGTTTTTACCTTCTGATTCCTCCACCTCCGGATAGCTTTGTTCGTGCGCTGACCTTGAAATATTTGAACTCCCTCTCATCGACGTTTTTTTGCAGTCTCGGGAGGAAAGAAATATCCAAGCTTATAGTTTACTATAGTATTCATATAACTGTCTTTTCTCAGGAAAATAAACGGTATTAAAAAAACACCGAGCGTGTACTTAGATCGAGCGTGTATTGAGATTGCTCTTGATGTTTGAAATCACCCGATTTCTAAACGCCTACCTGTGACTTTTTCGTGGCTATTGCTCGCGAGTTTTGTCATACGCAAACGGGCAATGAGAACTGTCCCTTCGTGTATTCCTAGCTCAGAAAGAAAGGTGGTTTTGTTTGACAGAGATTTATGCTTTGGTGGACTATTAACTTTAGAAATGAAATAGACTTTAATAAAGGACTGCGATTGTTACACTTGCTGAGGTACCCTTGTCCTATCTGAAAGAATGCCACGAATGCTGTGGGTGATTTTTGTGTCCCTGCCATAAAAAGTGGATGTACAGGTCCCTATTTTACTCGAAGAGTAACGATCGTCACAAAATAGTCACAAAAAGCACGAGGAAACTGTGACAGAGCATACGTGGTGCGCATGGGGAGAACTCTCAGTACGACGACACAGGCCATCGCAGATCGCGAACAACTGCCTGCTGGATTTACAATCAGCAGTGCTAGAGGAAAGGAATGCGGACTTGGTGGCGAGAACAAGTTACGTTTGCCTGCTGTGTAAATCTGCTTGTGGGTAGTAAGTCCAGTTCTCAGCCGTTGTCTTTCCGCACACCTACTCCTCTGCTTAGCCTCTCTGAGCTGATTCCTGATGATGGAGTACCAAGTTGACGTTTTTCGTCGATGCGCTCGTCCTCACGTGACGAGGGCATGTTTCTCCAAGATGCCCGCAGTGCGGTATCAAAGCTGTTCCGCTGTGAGAGAGAGGGGGAGGGGGTCAGCGCCCTTTGGAGGTCATCCTTGAAGTCAGTCACGTCTATAGAACGCGGGCCACACACAGGTGCGGGAAGGGCGATGTGCACACAACTCACAGACGATTCAGTAATACACACCTCACAGACGATTCAGTAATACACAGCTCACAGACGATCCAGTAATACACAGCTCACAGACGATTCAGTAATACACAGCTCACAGACGATCCAGTAATACACAGCTCACAGACGATTCAGTAATACACAGCTCACAGACGATCCAGTAATACACAGAGGATCCAGTAATGGTCAGAGGCAAGATCTTCGGTGACTGCAACAGACCTAACGATGTTGTTCTCCGGTCTGTGGATCAACCTGTCTAGAGTAAGCACTGAGTCTGTCCATTTGTTTCTTGAACTGGGAGAAATATTTGCAGAAAAACTGCAATGTGTTCTGTGGTGGGACATGGAGGACAACAACAACTTTCACAGCTTCTTCGATGGGTGAGAGAAAGGAAATGACGTAGTGGAGGAAAGATGGCTTGCCAGAGGGCTACTGAAGATCACAGCCAGTCCACCCCCATGTGAGGGGCGGGATTGGAGCACGGCGCTGTAGATTGTAGTACTGCACTATAGATTGGAGTACTGCACTATAGATTGGAGTACGACACTATAGATTGGAGTACGGCACTATAGATTGGAGCACGGCGCTGTAGATTGGAGCACAGCGATGTAGACTGGAGCACGGCGCTGTAGATTGGAGTGTGTTTTCCTCGATTGAAAGGACAGGACACTGAGCGCCAGTGGACACAACACTAAAGAACGCTGGCAAAGTAGACTCTGGTTGCCAGGTAACCAAGTATCTGGAGACAGCAGTGGGGGTGCGGTATCTGGTGACTTTTCGTCTGGATGATTTGAAATGGCCGGGATGCGGATTTTGCTTTCCCACTCGAGTTCCAGGCGCGCATGCGCAGACTACCTCTTATCCCTATTAACTTATGCTTGAACTTATACATGAAAACAGAAGTCCTACCTAACATCAAACCCTAACCCCCTTCTCCTAAAGAAAATCGTAAGCTAATATGCGTATCGTACCTGCGACTTTGAACTGAAAAACCACGTCTTTACCGGTCATCAGGGATTGGTCTTTTTATTGTAACTATAAGAAGTGGCGCTGTGTCATGGCTTGACCTATAATCATCAGTTGTGGTTAGCAACCAAACCGAGCATGCGCAGTACCTTGTTAGGTCTGCACGTGCGCGCATGGGCCGCCTGGAACTCAAGTGGGTAAAAAAACATTTCGTGGCCGGGGCTGCTGTTCAGTAACTGATCTCTTGTATAGCAAAGACGCTAACAGGGGGATGCCCGCACGGCCACTTTGTGTGAAACGCGCAATGACTGGAATATCTTCAAAGAAGCTTCATCGTGTCTTGATGAATATGTTGATGCTTTTACCTCACGTCAGTTTCTACGAGGATCTGTGTATCCCGTGCAAGTCTGTGCGAGTGTACGGGAGCAATAAGCCATGGTTTAGCAGGGCCTTTAAGGCTAGGCTAGGCGCTAAAGAGGAAGCGCTCAGGACTGGTGATGCTGAGCGGCTCAGCCAAGCCAAGTCCGACTTGCGCAAAGAAACTAGCAATGCCAATGCTGGGTATAAAGACAACTTTTCCTCCAATAACGCCCCGGGATGTATGGCATGGACTGCAGGAGATTACACAGTATAAATAGAAGGCAAAGTGTCCTGCTGTTGACCCAACCTTCCTGATCAGTTAAATGACTTCTATTGTCGCTTCGACCAAAAATCCCCACCCGGGTTTTCGCCCGCCTCTGTGCCCCGCCTCATATATTAAATTTGACTATCTTATCAGAGTGTACTTTTTCTCTTTCACGCACCTCAGCTCCAACTGTTCAATACTGGTGAAGTCAAGATGGCTTATGCTAATAACTATATCACCAATCCAGTCTCTGCAATCCTCAGACAAGATTATAAAAAAATCAAACAGCATTTGTTCACCTACTCATTGTATCAATGTTCCCTCCCATATACTCATTCACAGTCTCTTTCATCTTCTCTCTTCTTCCTTTTTGTTACTTAACCTATGCTTAATATCAACAATGTTTTCTTTCATTCACTACCAAGATATTAACTGTCACTGCATTTGCTTGCAGGTTTAACTGTCCTCACATCAACTGAAACGAAGTCCCATGTCACCTTATCAACCCTTAAGCTATGAGCCACCAGACATTCTTAATTTTAACATCATAACACCCAGAAAACATACCCTTACCAGCTTCTGCTTGCGGCGTTCTAGAACAGTAGGACTGGTCAATCAGAGTATCTGGTCAAGCCAGACATCTCACCATGTCTACAGCAGACATGTGCGAAAGCTACACCCAGGTTGATGACGCAGAAGGTTTCACTTTCCCATTTGGGAAGGGAGCAGCAAATGCTTTCCAACGTCTATATATAGTGAAGAAACTTTAGGAGAATTTATCCATTATAGGGAAAGTGGATACCAGACTGGTCAGAGCACTGATCTCCGAGTCCGAAGGTCGTTAGGTTATCCAACTGTTACAAAAGGTATATTGCCAACAAATTCTTTTTTCAGTATAAATTGAATGATTCACCACTGTGCAGCTTCTGCAGACTCCAAAAAATGAAACCACTGAGCACTTATTTAGGTATACGTAAATGTACTGTCCATACAGTAGGAGCTTTTGGAATGCCTTATGGACAACTCTTGCTAGTCCGAGCACTTATTTGTACATGTAAATACAGTAGGAACTTTTGGAATGGCTTTGACCACTCTTGCTATTTAAAGCTTCCACCTGGATAAATTTAGTTTGAGTGATGAAATATGTGACAACATTTAGCGCTTCCTAACCATGAAATACTGCAAAATTGAGGTTGCATTTACTGAGATTGAAGCATAATCTTAAACCGCGAATTTAGAGGAAAAAAATCAAAATACACTAGAGGCTCTTTGCTAGAGATGCTCAGAATCCAGTGTTTCTGTTGAAGTAATACTAATCCTGACACCAGTCTTACAGAGAAGTTCATGCACAGTAGCGCGAAATCTAGAACCCAAGCTGTAAAAGACGAAAAAATTGAGGGACGGGTTGAAAAAACCTAGAACTAAAGTAAGATAACTGATCAAAATGTATAAATTTGCCTGCCGACCTTCAAGGCTGAACTCTGAATAAAATGGAGCTAAGACTCTGGAACAAAAATACCCGGATGAACACGTCACAAACAAAAGCGAAGTTCCTATGAGCATGCGCGTGAGAGCTATATCTTGTCTGGACAACGCAGTTGGTGTTGATGTGGAATT
>SMGT01015627.1:217237-232368 GCA_004794575.1 Lanistes nyassanus | reverse complement strand
GAAGAAAAAAAAATTTATTTATTATTATTATTAAAATGCCTAGAGCTACTAGAATCTGCGGAGCGCATACCTCAAAGCCCCACATTGGGCGCCATTTTGTAATCGGTACACACCGATAAATTTACTGGGACACCCTGCCTCCCACTTTGGCCAAACTACAATAATACACATTTTCCCCTAGTACAACTAAAAGGGTCTTTCTTTAAATATACCCAAAGGCTTGTCCCCAGACAAAAGTTTATTTGTCTGCGGGACTACATTTTCCCTACCAAGGTAGTATCTCCCCAAGCTGGATAGACCGCAAGGGGAAATAATTCTGGTAACCCTGAGGGGGTTACAGTACAAACACCAAGTCCACCATCCACGTTCTTTCAGACAGACTGTCAAGAAAATGGCATGCAAATGCACGCACGTGTAAACAAATGAATTATTTACATAGCTTTCAACACCACCTATTATTGGTACGACACATATCAGGCACTCATATCAGAAATACGAAAGAGCAGCGCACCATGTAATTTCACGATTTGATCGGGAAGGAGGGTGAAAGACTTGATTGTCTAAACCCTTTTGCATTTAACGACGGATGGCATGCTAACAACTGAACAAACAACACTCCCTTGATTTTTTTGCATGAAGATTTTAATTTTATTATAACTATTCTTAAGAACAATTGCGGTTCGTTTCAGTCACCATCGGGACTGCAGTATTAACACCTATTTGTCTGTGTGATGTGTGAATCATCTAGCTCCTTGTTCCCTGCAAAAGCAAAGCATGTGTGATTTAACAAAAGATTTAAGTAAACGACTTTACGTACACACGTTCTAGATATGATGTTTGGTCGTAAGTGGGGTTGGGAGGGTTAAGCGGTAGAGGGACGGAGGAAGAGGTAGAAGGTATTAGTGAGTATTCATACTGGAAGTGTTCATATGTTGGAGCGCATGCTCTCGTTCATTCTGCTCATAATATTAGTATTCAGACATCTTTTCTGATAAACACCTCAGACAACAATTTCTATTTCACCAGAAGCTAATATTTTCTGTTTTGTGCCAACCTAGGTTTGCAATAATATGACCTCTTCCAGGAACTGTAACGTTATGTATATATCTATTTAAAATTTTACGTCTTATGTTTGTTTCGTTTTGTGTCAATTGTGTGCTATCTTATCATTTCGTACGCTAAGCATAAAGCAGATTTTTATTCATAATGCAGTCTCCTTATTGAACAATTAATCTACATGTTTTTGTTAATCTGTAGTCTGGATGTAATAATACTGTTTGAGAAATAAGAGAGATGGAAAAGAGAAAGAGATAGCTGAGAGGGCAGAGAGAATGAGTGGAAGAGGTGGTGGAGTACGATAGTGCTGGCTGAATTCATATCTTTATGAGGTGATTGTATAACTTTAACGTATATCATGTTAAATGATAGCATGTGTGTTAATAGTGATGTGATATATGGGTGCATCCACATTTGACATAGTGTGTGTGTGTGTGTTATTTATTGTTGTCACACCTGTTGTGTTTTACGTTGCAAGTCACTGCAGCCGAATTTCCGTCAGGATAATAAAGTATTTAAATCTTGAATTTTTGAATCTTACTTCTTGATCATGATAATGGCTGATTTTAATCAGACGATCCTTCAAGGGACAAACTGTCGTTAGCACTGGGTTCCTAAATGTGTAGCCTGGCAACAATTAAAGTCGAGTCGACTGCCAGTGTCTGGCAAGGAAGCTTTCCCACATGGTAATACGCGTTTCTCACGCGTTTCGTCTTACCTGGCTATAAGACAACTAAAAGCAGAGTGCGCCGGGGAGCGAATTTTTTTCCCACTTGAGTTCCAGGCACGCATGCGCATCTCGGTTGCTAACCACAACAACAAATGATTATAGATCAATTAAATTAAGCCGTTACCTCTACACAGCGTCCCTAACCTGAAGTCAGTATGTGCTGAGCGATAGCTGAATGGCGAAGACATTGGCTTTCACGGTTATATCGCAGGTTCGAAACCCATGTAACTACGATTTTTTGTAGGGGTGGGGATGGGGGTTATGGTTAGGATGTGGTATTAGGTGTATTCGCCGGTCACGAAGGCGGACACACGCGTCATCAAGCACATGACTGTGCTCACCAGAGTTCGTCTCTCCGAGGATCGTCAAGTTAAAATTAGCTTTTAGGTAAGCCTAAACGAACCCCAAACTCTGTGCTGTAGTGCAATAGGTCTTCTTCAAAGTAACTTGCCTATGGGAAGTGACGACATGCGCGCGCACATAAGACGAAAGCGAAAGCTGCTGCCATCTTTAATGAGCGAAGCAGCATACAGGAGACATCATGGTGAAAGATGGGAAGTTTGCTAAACAAAGTGCAAAAAAGGTATTTACATACACTTTCCAAGAAGCAAGGAAGCAATATGCCGACAAGATCTCGGTAACTGGCGACATCCATCCTTACGAATTGCCAAAGAACCTGTCTGGAACGTGATTGTTTCAGTAAATGTTTTCTCTATCGCCGCTTCGCTCCCTTTACTTCGAAGACTTAGGGGCCTGGTTAGCTCAGTTGGTAAAGCTGCGGACTACCAGATGGAAGGTTGCTGGTTCGAATCCTGGTGTGGCCAAGGATTATTTCCTGGAGTTAAACATTGTGCAAACTCCGTTCGGCCATCTCCCCGCACATTAAAACTGTCTGCTTGCACTGACCAATTACTGCAGCCATCAGTCTGGTGGTTCTTTCAGTGCAAAGTTTAGTAATTGGACCCCATCCCCAATGGTGCGAAATCACCGCGAGGTGGAAACACTGTCCCTCTAAATAACCACCACCACCATTACTTCGAAGACAACGGACGCTCTTTGACCTGTGAAGTCATGTCGTCACTCTCCATAAGCAGCACACTATATTTAGAGGAAATGAATCGGATTTTTTTCACTAAAAAAATTAGAAAGGTTGCGGTGAAACATTTGTCCGAGGGGCTTTTTCTGTTTACAACTGTTTGTCAACCCGACAAAGATCCCTCGACCACAGGATGGAGTCGACTCGACCGCAGCTTTACTCGACCATCGCCAGGGACCAACTCGACTACTGATAATGGGTGACGCGAGATCATTTACTTGGCGAGTGAAAATGGTTATCGCTATATCGACTCATGTACTGTGTGACGTCACGCCTTCAGCGGTAGCGACTTGTTTACAACAGAAACAAGTTAGTACTTACACTCTAACCCCAACCCTACCCAACCGGCCTACACCTCACCTACCCCTTCCCCCCATGCCCAACAAACTTTTTTTTAAAAAAATAAGTAGGGGAAATGGAAATAAGGGAATTGAACCACCGTGTTTTACCACACTGCTATCCTCAAAAACGGCAGAACATGCTTATTGTAACTATAACAAGCTGCTCACGCATCTTCCACAGCATTTAATTTTTGTGATGTCACAATACAGTACATTAAACTTCGTCAATTTAGCCATCCGAATGAAATCAGTTTCCCATGTCGGAGGTGAATTTTAGCCAGGCAAAGAGTGGTGAAATCTCCTTTGTTTACTAGGATTTCCATGGTCCACATGCATACTTGTCGAATGAATGCTTATCGCAAAATATGTATTTGTTTTACATGACTAATTTTAAGCAATAAGCTAATTTGTTAGTTTTTAAACACACACAGTAACCCCAACAACAAACCTTTAATATAAAACAAAAATTAAGTCACTTTTAGGAGACTACTTCCACAGACTGACAACAGCAGACGGTCGAAATATTGAGCTGAAGACAGCACTCGGAGGTTCAATAATGATGATATGAATGAGACAGATTTTTTGCTTACGTTGTCAGGAAGATATCAACAATCAAAATAGGAATTCTATGTACATGTACAAATCACTAGCTGTATGCAACATGTTCAAAAGGAAACAACAGATTTTGTTTAAAAAAAAACTGCAACCAAGTCTTTTACAAAAAAAGCGAACATCATAAATAACCATGCAGATTGCACTATGCCTATTTACTAAAAGACTAAATGATTACCTTTATTTTAATCATATCAAGAATCAAATGTTCTGACAGACATCATGTGCAAAGACTCAGGTCTGCCGTGTAACAATCACATGCTTACTTGGATCAGTCTTCAAGCAAATAAACCGAGAAGTTTTGACCACAATAAAACAACAAACAGCTATATATACACATTGTTTGCAGCTATACAATCCCATCAGAAATGGTAAGCTGGAGGAGATAAAACTAAAAGTACTTTTGGATTCTATCAATAAACCCTATAAACAAAAGATATTACCTATTGTGAACATGCACAGCTGAAACTGGTGAAGCTGGAGTACATGATTAAGGAAAATTAGACCTTTCTTTGATTTACATGGTTCCTGACAATAACAAACTCTTTGGTTAACTTCACATGAGCAGCGAGGGCTATCCCATGATGTGGGAATAACTAAACTGATAAGCATAGTTATTCTATCTTGACAACCCGACTAAAAACGGCATAAATAAAAGGTATAAAAATAAACTTTCTTTTAACAAATTGCTAAATGAATGAATAAATAAAATAAATGTTTATCCATCTATTTAAATGGTTTTCTTCGCCCAAATAATTGTTCAGCTGTCAAAATTTACAAAGTCTAAATTATTCCAACATGGCCTGTTGTGGCATTGGCCATTTCAGTAAACAATAGCTTGATGTAAATGTCACCTTTAAGTTCAAGAGCAAATTTTGTTAAAAGGATATTTGTACAGTGGAAGAAATTTGGAATTAGAGTTACTTAGATAATGGGCTTGAACAAGTACAGAAATGCAGATCTGCTGCACATCTCTCTTGGTTGACTTCCGATATTTTATTTCTGCACAAAGTCTCCAACCATTGAAGTAAAGTTTAAGGTTTTCAAAATACT
This sequence comes from Lanistes nyassanus, assembly GCA_004794575.1. NCBI lineage: Eukaryota > Metazoa > Mollusca > Gastropoda > Architaenioglossa > Ampullariidae > Lanistes > Lanistes nyassanus. The sequence goes on along the minus strand of SMGT01015627.1, from coordinate 227,480 downwards.
AGGAATCACCATGTAGATATTATGGAGAGTCGTAAACTTCAAGCATGCACCAGCAGCCGTCCACAACCCATGCACAATAGTTTTGCTGGTGGGTGTCCTTTCATGTGGTCGCTAGTTCAAACATTTTCCTTTATTTCCACTGTCACTCCTTAGCATAGTTTCCAACAACAGGGCTTAGGGAAAAATCTGTGACCTGTATAATGCCAGGTGCTGATTGCTGACACCTATCCTCAAGTCCTTCTTGGCCTGTGCTTGGTCCTCCAGCCTGCTGAAGTGGTTGAGGCGCTGCATCTTTGCGTTGCTGTGCTTTGTATCAAGTGCAGCGGCTTTCGCATCCTGTTCATTCAGCTGAGCAGTGATGGCATTGGAACGAGCCACATTGTTTTGGCGACGTATTTGCTGCACAAAATATCATTTTAAGACTGGACCATTTTAAACAGATTTTGTCATCAACTGCACCGGAGAAAAAGAAAAGGAAAAACTGATAGAAAAATCAAACAAATTTTTGCTGTAAGGATATTTATCCTATACTTCAAAGAAAGATTTGTCAAGTCTTTTAAGGCCATTCCCTGAACATTCTTCCCTCTGCGGTGGCCATCTTACTGTAGCGATTAGCTGGTGTTTCCGTGCATAGCTTAGTAACACTAACAGGACCACATCTCCGTTGCCCTACTCACTCTCTCTCTCTCTCACACACACACACACACAATGTGAACTCTTTGTGACATGAAAGCACTTATCCCTGTAAAATTATCTCTGTGTAAAATTAAATGTAACAGAAATATTGTGAAACATACATCTCTCCTCTCTGTTGTTTCATCAATTTCTTTCTGCCTTTGTGCTTCTATACCCTCTCTTCGTTCCCGTCTCTGTCGCATGGCATCGATACGTTTCTCTTCACGGTTCTTCTCATGCTGCTGGTTCTCCTCTATGCGTTTGCGCAATTCCTCATTGATCTTCTTCTTTGCTTCCCTTGCCTTATGTATCATCGCCTGCTCCTCCTGCTGGCGCTCTCGTTCTCGATTGATCTGTGCCTGGATTCTCTCCCTGTGACCGTCCTGCATGAGCGATTTCATGTGGTCTTCACGAGCCAGCCGTTCCTGCCATGCCATCTGCCGTTTTACGTGCTGAAACTGCCTGGAAGTTTTTGAGAAAAATCACAAGCCATATACATTCTTCTGAATCTATTTTTCAAGAAGATTATCCCCAAATGTATATAAATTCATTAAAATGTAAGACATGCTTGGGCAAATGATGCATTGCATAACATTTCCAAGCACGGAAAAAGTGAAATCTAAATTTAAATGTTTAGCAGGACTAAGCTTTTCATTTCTTAAAGATATGTCTCTAGTAGCATTTGTACAGGACAAAGCAGTTTTGTATGTATTTACATAAAAAAACTATATACCTTTCATCATTCTTTCAATTATGCAAATTGCTTGATTCAAGTGGCACTGTAGGTGTGTCACCTTGTTTAGAAGAGACCAACAAAAAAACTTGAATGACGTCACAAAAAAATAAATGACAGATTGCTTACTTATACTGCCGTCTGGCTTCCTGTTTTTCATCTTCGGTGGGAGGTCTGAGTGGGGCCACACGATAGCTGCTCTCTGCTGTAACTTCAGGCACTCCCGAACAGGGTGGGTGTGGTGCTCGCAGACACCCATCCACCGTGTTTGAATAGTCATGCTTTGCAAAAGTATCCACATACTTAAACGAAGGACTTGTCCATTCAACTGCAGGGGAAAAGAAAAACTTAAGAACCCGCACAAGTTGTACGCTTGCTTTTTACATGCTTTAATATTTTTTGGATGGGGGAGGTGGGTCAGATGGGAGATCTATATCATGTCATTTCTTAAAAATATTTTTAATATTTGCAACATTTAACCCCTTAATGCAGAGTATGTAAACGTATTTTTTAAACAGTCAACTGAAAGAGTTTCCCCACCCACCCCAACACACACAGAGATTTCATTGTCTTTACTGCATACTACCGTTCTTGATTTCTATTGACATTACAGATAACATTCTTACTAGCGCTCTGTATAATAACTTTATTATCCTACCTATGTATGGAGATTTCCGCTGGTCTCTAGCCTCCAAAGGTGCCTGTAATGCTGTCTCTCGAAATGGGCCAAGGCCACCACCACTACCACCTCCACTGCCACCACCGCTACTCCTTAGACTAGACACATCAGGGCTGGGGTCATTTCGCCAGTATTTCCATGGTGGGCGCTCTCCGACACCATGAGAGCGATAGAACAGAAGGCTGGAGTCGGTGTTCAAACCCTGATCTCTGAGATTGTCTCGCACCTGAGCATAGTCCTCAAGGTCAGACAGACTCGTCCCACTGTCAAAATCCAGACTGCCGGAAGTCCCTGGTGACCTGGGTGACTCGGGGGCTATGTGGACCAGATCTGATTCACTGAATGTGACAGACTTTTTGAGAATATTCTCCTCCTGCTTTTCCCTCTTCGTCAGCAAATGCGCCCCATCAAGCTGCTGCTGCTGTTTGTTTTCAATCCTCTTCTCTTCTGTGACCAGCCTGTGCTCTCTGAGCTGCAAAAGCACTCGCTCATCCAGTTCTCTTCGTGTCATATCAGTGCCAGGTATCAATTCATCAAAATCTTCTTTCCTTTCCTGCCTTCCCTCTATTGGTGATCTTTTCCTCATTACCACTGGGTATGGAAGGTAGCAGTTCAGGTATGGAGGATACGAAAACCTGTCCCACCCTGGATAGCACAAGCTGGGCTCCACAGTGAAATATTCTGGCGTGAAAAACTCCTGTGGATCTGCTTGAGGACCTGAGAATGGGTACCCTGGAAGTGTGTCTAAGGGGTAGTGGTCAGTGGTCATGAGGGTGGAGCGGGCTTCCCTTGGCATTTTTAACTCCAAGGTCACGCGCTCGTACACCGGCTCCGGAATCCAGATTGCCCTGTCCAAGGCCACCTTCTCTGTGTGGCCATTGCTAAAGGCAACTGTCAGCTGTCGATCTTCTGGTCCTGCATAAAAATGAGCAAGTTGACCTACATTACAAAACCTGATCCAAAGGGTGCCCTGTCCATCTGTCACATAAATGTTATGTTCAGCCACTTTCGCTTGTTATAAAATTATATCACATTTTGTATGGACCAACTTAATTGTGCAAAAGTCATGCTGATAATCCAATATGTCTGACTTCCCCTTTTGTCATTAAAATTCCTTCCTCGGCACTCCATTTCTCTCTTGATCTTTCACTTTCTTAAATCTCTCCATGCATCTCTCTTTGTCTCTCCTCTACCCCATTCTGCAGACACTTACACACATGCATACAGACAATGAACATATACATGCAAGTGCACATAAAATCATGTGAATGAATGAACACACATATCTACTTATAAATGCACAAATATTTGTGGAACAACTACAGTATCAACAGGTGCTTTTAGTTTGAAATGGGACTCATACTCCAAGTTTTCACATGGGCCTTAACCTGCAATGAACTCAGCTGCATTCAACCATAAGTTCTCAGGAGGATTTTACTGATAATTACTCCAGAGCTTGCACTGATTAGAAAACATGAAATTCACTGTTGAAATCTAACTTGAAATCTTCCCAGAACATTAGTTTGTTTTTGATGTTTCCTTGCTTTCATTCTGGTTAGTAAAATCACCACCACAAGCCAAATAAGTTATGGATACACATTTTAACTTTTACTTAATCAGTTAGTATGTGTCAATGTATGTAAACAGTAAAAACAAATCAACATGATCCCTCCATATGCAATTAAATATGTGAAATCCACACCACTTGGGCACACAATCTACACTATCCTTTACTGTCATTACAGATCAAAGAAACAGGAGCTATCATCATGCTAGTATCAATGCATATAAGGTTGTCTTTTAAAACATTTCATGCTTTACCTTGTGGTTGATTCTCTGCAATAAAATGAGATTATAAATATAATAATGTTATGTTATCAGTTCTGATAGTGAATTTTACTAAATATTTTTGTCCTTTTCTCTCTCTCTCTCTGCATGCAATAGGCATCAACGTATATTCCAGTATGCTGCCTCTACTGCATTGAAAAAGTTATTGACAACTGAACAATCCTCAATAAAAGCAAATGAAAGGAAAAGAAAACAACAAGACAGCACTTGAAAACATATCTTCATTATCTGCAGACTGTTTTGTACACATTAATTATTTTATCCTAAAACAAAGTCTTAATGGAATAGACAAAAAAACAGCTAGAACCAATAATTTCCATTTTGAAAGGTTTTACACATCTTTAAAAGTTCAGCAAAACCCAAGATAAACAACCACCTAAAAATTTGTACAGAGCAGATGGTGCAGTTAAACCTGTGCTTCAGTCTTACAAGGGGCTTCCAAGAAAAACTAGCTGCACAAAACAAAAATCAATTAACTGTGACTGCATTGGGTATAGACACCATGATTTGCTCACCAATAGCTTGTCGTTTCTCCTGTCCATCAATGACAATGCCAGGCCCAAATCTCTCTCCTTCTGGTTCCCATGGTGCTAGCACATGATCCCCTGTGATGACGGTGTGACGCTGGGCATCACAGTAATCAACAATGTCAAAAACAAAAGTGTCTTGGTATGTTGTTTCTCTGTATTTTCCATGTTTGCAGGGTCCAAAGGCAATAAGGAATTTTTCATCCAGGAGCTGCAAAAGAAAATCAAATGTTATTTTCATATCCCTGTTCATCTTCAGGGTTGGGTTGCATGACATTCCTATTGTCTATCCATACCTAAAAGTGCACATAAAATACACAGGCCAAACAGGCCTTATGACAGCTCTTATATCTTGAAAGGCAGTTACAAATCCTCATACAATCTAGCCCAGACCTTCTGCTACTTAAGTATGACTCATCGCCAGTTATGGCCCATCAAAAATATATCATGAATCCATCACTATGTTCAAATCAATACACTCAGTAAAAGACTGCTTGCAAGGTAAAATGCTTACAGTGCAATACTAGAAAGGCACATCATACTTAAAATGAAATTAAGACAGAGGGGATCATTTTCAACAATATTTCACCATAAGACACTATGATTGTACATGCATTGTGTTGAGACAATGGACTTAAGCTATATGTATTTAAAGTTTTATTAAAAGCAAAACCATAGCTAGAACAGCACATATTCAAAGGTCTGTTTGCATGATACTGAATTCTGGAATTCAAACTAGTGCTGTTAACTAAAGATAAGACTTTCATATGTCTTTGAGAATCTAAAAATAGTGCTTGATGTGAAGCTGAGAGTAAGATGCAACACTCATGAGGCTAATGAAGACACAACAAAACAGTAGTGACAAGAAACAGAAAAACATGTTTAATGACTCCTCCCATTACTGTCCATAACAAATCTTTCTATTACCTGGCTCTGAACCTTCCCCATGTAGAAGTAACCATCGTTTATCCTTCGAGCCAGCACTTTCTTGCCTATGAGCAATGAGCCAGCTGCTGGGGACATGCCTACTGCCTCAGGTGGCTCCAGAAGCTTGTCTTGAAACTTCAGCCAGGACTTGGCAGGACGATACCTGCTCCAGCTCGTTGGAAAGTAGTATCGAAGAGGGTTGAAACCCAAGCCCCAAAACCTATAGCGCCACCAGGGTGGCGGGTAAGGAGGGTAATAACCAGGCCCCAGGTAAGATGTTCTCGGAGTGTTGGCAAGAACCTCATCTGGATCAATCTGTAGTGTTGTTGTAATGCTGCACATCTTGCCACTGGGGTGCAATGTGTTGTTGATGGTACGAATTACTCGGCCAGCAGCATGATCTGACCGATAGATTGGGGTGATTCTTTCCACACATCCATGAGTGGTTAACGTCACAACATGAAAAGAGCCAAAGGACTCTACAGCAAGGTCCTCGAGAAATTCCACAGCGACAGTGTCGGCTTTTTCGCCTGTCAAGTATATGCAGTGAATGGGTCTCCCTTTGGAGGCTTCTATAACTGTGTCGAGAATGTCCTCAACAAAGTCATCTGGAAGTCCATCTGTCACCAGGTACACAGCTTGGCATGATCTGTCTTGGAATGCCGTAAGGAGAGCATCCAGTGTATTGGTACCTGTTTTAGCATTCAGCTTTTGAATCCACTCAGAAGCAACTTTTACGGTCTCAGGTGTACAAGCCACCATTTTGTCAGCCCACTTTGTTACCTCTGAGTTGAATTCAATAATGTTGAAAGTTGTATCCCCTTCCCTTCGTGCATGTTTCATAAGAGTTTCAATCAGATGTTCTTTAACTACCTCAATGCAATTAAACATGCTCCCTGATGTGTCAACACAGAAGGTCACATCTCTCTCCAAAACTTCACCAAATATGGTGGGCATGTTTGTGGGTGCTAACCCTAGTTGAAAACTTGGCCGAGGATCTAAAGTAGTCTTTGTCTCAAGTTCAGACACTGCATGCTGTTCCAGACTTGCCGTGTTCGACATCCTGAATAACAAAAGTGAGAAAAGCAGATCAGTTGTGTATCTCTCTCTCTCTCAAACACAAACAGTACGGTGACATTATTTAAATATAAGGGCTCTATCTTAAAAAGGAAAACTGATCAGTTTCGGCAATAAATTCTCGTGTGCCTCTCTTTTTCAGTTTCTGTATGGACCATAAATTTATAAACTAAGCAGAGATTTTTTTTAAAAATCTTCTTACGTCTAAAATAATGAGATCTTTTACGACTTAATACTTAGACAATACGTTAGAATTCCTCGTGTCCTTCCCCCGCATCCATTTCTTGTGATACTTTTAAAAATTAAAAGTAATTAAACTTTAAAATGTTTTCTATACGACTTCTGCAAAAAAGCCTACTATTATTGAAGTAAAATTCACAAACTTTGTTAATTTAACATCAAAGCAGTTCAGAAGCAGCAGAGACACTGTGGTAGTAAAATCCGAGTCTTGTATTCGACCGCGTTAACTGGGGCCGGTCACTATTTACTTTCTGAATGTACCTGTCGCTAAGGAGGCCATATTGTATTGATACTTCTCTGCAGGCAGATTAGATAAAATCGTCTTTCATAGATAAAAAAACTTAATTTTGGTTCAAAAAAAATGTTAAAATAATTATATTAAAAGTTGTGACTTCATATTTGAAATTATATTTTTGTAATGGTGCGGACTGACTTTGACCTTCACCTGGGAGCAAAGACACTCTTCCGACTTCTGGCAGTTCTGCCGGAAAACAGGCAGAGAAAATGTATTTGCTGTCTAGATTACGGACAGTCTCAGGAGTTTTAAAAACACGAACGCCAGGACAAACAGCAGTTCGTCATGGAGGGTACAGACCTTAAATTTATTTTTAAAAAGTGTTTTCATAGAGCCTGCTTACAGTTGTCGAAATTTTTGTCTCGCTCTCTACTTAAGAGTGACTCTACTCCTTCAGTCTCTCTTCTGACAGTGACACACTAACACTGCATTAATCAAAGGCCTGCATTCGGTCAAAAATTTTATAGTAGCAAGAATTAGAAGACCAGTAATGCCAACGGTATTTCAAGAAAAATACTGCAGAGGCCCGAAAATGCAGTCCATGGAAGTTTTAATTTGAAACAAAGAACTTATGCAAACTTTAAACATGGTTATGGGGAATCTAGTGCATGGATAAATGCTGAGAGCTGTTCTTCCCATTTTCCCTACCTTGCCACTCGCTCTGGTGAGATGAAGTGGAAGTATTATAATTAAAATTATAACTGAGTAAGAAGAATTACAAAGAAGGATACAATGGCCAACCTTCTGCCAGACTAATTAATGACAGTTCTTTTGCCTGCAGATGGGTGTATCGGCGGCTGGCAGACCCTCCTCCTAAATATATTTATCGAATGGCGGACTTCATGGGCTTCATGATGTGGTACTGGATTCTGTATCACATATGGCATGAACCGGAACACCTCATAGTATGTTTTATTTTTTTTGGGGGGGGGGGGGTCATGAATGTTTTTTCCAGTTTAGAGTGGTTTGTATGTTTTCATAAATTTCAAATTTCATTGAACGTTCTGCAGATAAAACCAGAATGGGTTAACAATTTATGAGATATGACTTGTTTTAAAATATGTCAACCTTGCATGTTTGTGGCAGTTAAATATTTACGTTTTACAGCAAAGAAATTTTTATGCCTGAAAGATGAAATATGGGGAATTTATCAGTTCTGTGTAGCTTTGCTTTGTGATTTAGACTTAGAAGGTGATAATTTCCTTCATTCACTCAGTATAACACCTTTACTAATTTATTTTTGACAGGGTCATTATCCATATCCAGATCCAAGCAAGTGGACAAATGAAGAGTTAGGAATACCCAGCGATTGTGAATAAAAGCTATGGTCTGACACATATTTTAGTTACCTAGTGGTGTGCTTGATTGATTTGTATAGCTTATCATCTGTGGCTTTCAGAGACCAGTTACCTGGCACTGTCATGTGGCAGTGTATACATCCTGTTGAAGTAAATACTGCAATAAAGCCAGTAGACCCTGAATGAAGGAAACAAACAGCAAGAAACCTTCACACAGCTTTCATGAAAATTAAGTCTAGTACTCTGAAGATCCAAGTGTATTTAGTTTGCAAAAATGGTAAATCATAGATTCAGTGAAAATTGTTAAAAACTTAAGTTGCAAAGACACTAAGCTCTGAGTGTTGGTGATCTGCATTTGCCCACTCGTCATTCACAGACTTGGGTTTGAAGTGAGAATATGTTGTGAATGACTATATTAAATAATGTTTAATTGTTGAATGCAGCATTTTTTGTTGTGCATGGATGCGTGTGTGTGTCTTTGAGAAAGAGAGAGACTGTGTATGCATATCTGCATGTATGGCTACATGACGTATTTGAGCACATTCCAATTTTTAAATGCCCATTGTGTGTTTATTTTGCAAAGAAAATGACATGTATAAAATGTTCCTGAACATTTGTATACGTGTACATGGCAGTGTTGGAGAAACTTTAAAGTATTGTTAAAACCCGATGTTGACAAACATTATAAATACCTCTGGATGATGTAAACAGTTCCTGCCACCTAGCTGTCATTTGGCAAATTCTCCTATGTGGAATTCGCCCTATGACTGAAGGTGAGTACTACGGAAATCATTACCAATTCCAACTCTTCACAAGTCAGTTTGTGGAAAGTTGGGACTACAAGCATGTTTGGAAAAAAATCTTCAGTACAAAGACCCATATTTTAAGATGGACTGGAATAATTCCTGTACATATCACCGGCTCTAACTCTGACCCTAGTCATCAATAAAACATTTATTTATTCTTACTTTTGCATAGTTCCACCCATTACACATCATCTGTTCAGTTGTTAGTTACACTTACAGTTCAAAGGAACTCGTGACACATTGATCACAGGTCTTTAAGACGATGGACAGAGGGTATATGTTAAAGAACAAGAGAAAAGTTAGGACAGCATGTAAGGCAGTACTCTCCCCCAAGCTGCAGGGAGCTTGTGAGGTTTACTGGTGGTGGTAGAAGTGATCCTACCCATTTCAAGGGGTGATCCGTTGACTACCCATCCCGAGGCACGCTGAAGGCGTGGTGGTACCTGTACACAATGGGTTAGCACAGCATTTTTAAGTTTCTAATAAATATATGCTGCCTGGTTTCTCTTAGTGTTTTATCACTTAGTGTTTGGTGAGTAACGTATTTCTGTGCGTTTACCATTAGTTACACATGGCTTACCGTTTTATGAGAGTTGGGAGGGGAAAGGGATAATATCCTCTTATTTGTAAGCCATGCGTTCAGAAAGTGAGATGCAAATGATAGACCGTGAAAGTTAGGTGAACCATAGAAGTTGATGCAGAGGAGACTGAATGGAGAAGGAACCCGCCCACTTGCACCCTGTGAATCACGACCTCTGTCCTCCACATGGCCATGACGCTCCCAGGCGGTCACACTTCGCGTAGATGGCCTAGACTGTTACACGAGGCTGAAAGTCACACATACGTTGTACAAGCCGTGTGGACTCGCTAGCCAAGTGGCTGTACACGCAGAGACCACCATATACCAAAGAGGTAAGTAGCCGAAAATCATGCTGTAAGCCATCTGTCTCGAATATGAAGCACTCTGTTTTAAAATATTTATATCTTGCAAGAAGTTGCAAGGCCCAGAAATCAGCGAAGCGTGGGAGCATGAGCATTTTTGGTATCTGCCCCCCCCCCAGCCCCCGAAAAAAATCTCCACCTCTTTATGGACCTATCAGGTCATTCTGGGTCTCTCTCTCTCTCTCTGTGAAATTGT
>SMGT01015627.1:166197-206374 GCA_004794575.1 Lanistes nyassanus | reverse complement strand
ATGTGTGCATAGCCTGCTGATATGTTTCATAACAAAGCCAGCGTGCGCTGATTTAGTCAGGTGTATGCGGTATTCTGCTGCTTCATAAACCATGAGCCGGCTAGTGTGTGCGTGCGGGCGCCCACGTGCGCGCGCGCTTGTGTGTGTGTGAAAGAGAGAAACTGCACTTATGCGTGCGTGCATGGGCTCATGCGAGCACTGAAGTAGCCTAAGTAAACATAATATTACAAATGCATCGTACGCACGCCAGCATTGCTTTTGGTGTAGTCACAGTGTACACTGGGCTATCGTAACAACTTTTTTTTTTTTTTGCTTAGTCCCCATACGTACGGGAGGTGTCATCTGTCATACATCGTTTAGTATACCTGCCTGCGACCTTGGACACGGTCTCACCTACTTACGAATGTGTGTTTATTTGTGCACGTATGTTCAGTACTATGGCGTTTCATTGGTAACGTCAGGGTGCGGAGTGATTCACCCAGGAGCTTGTGCTGCTGTGATATTTCATAGCAGCCACGCGGATTCCTTATCATTTTGTAAGAAAGTGGTTGCTTCAGCGTCTTTTTTCTCAGAAGTAGCGGCTTCTAACGTCAAAACTAAAATCGAGATCGTCAGGTGAGAGGAGAAAACCGTCCAACGCCTGTAGTTTTCAGAGATCGTAGGTACCTGGGGATTTTGCCAGGCCACCTGATGGTCTGGGTATTTATGCCACAGGGCGCTGCCCTTTATAAAGCCAAAGGAAATACGAAAGTTCACATCTTAACGTTCATATCTTCCGTTAGGCAAAAACAACAAAGTTGTTTCTGGTCACCCGACCGACCCTACGTTTTGCCGCCGACCCTAACAATTCCCCTCCCCCCTCCCTCGATAGGGGGAAAACAACGCACGTGTACCCACTGTGGTGTAGAAGGTGCACACCTTGACGCTGACCCGAAGACAACGTTCAAGACTGTGCTGTCCATCTGTGACGAGTGCAAACAACAGGGAAGAGCCCAATGTACAGCGACCATTCGGCAAGACAAAAAAACTGACGGACCAGGAAACAAATAAAGACCATAGTAAAAAATAAAAAGATAAGTCCGACCTACCTACTCTATTTTTTCGGACTATGTTACCTGAAACTCATACCTGTGGTTTGCTGATGACATCGACCTTTTAGATGACAGCGGCCAATAACCGTAGAAACTGATAGACAGGCTATCAGAACGACCGCGGCTTTGTGAAACGGGCGTGAGCTCTGAGAAAAGTAAAGTTAGAGTCAACAGCACAAGCGACGTCCACGCAGACATCACCATGAATAAGGATAAGCTGGAAGAAGTATCATGGCTCTACCCTGACCAGAGATGGAAGATCGGCCATGAAAGTCAAGATCCGTTTCAAATCTCAGCAAATGAATGGGGCAAGAGCAACATCAGCTTTCCCACCAAGATCAAGGTCTGCAAAGCTCGAATCGTCTCCATCCTGATGTATGGCTGTGAAAGCTGGACTTTAAGCTGACTTAGAAAAGAAGATCGAAGCTTTTGAGACCAAACGTTCATCAGAATCTCCTGGACCGAACACAAAACAAACGTCTATGTTCGCAACAAACTTGACAGATTGGCTGATCCACAGGAGCCTCTCCTCTCCAACATCAAGAAGAGGAAGCTGGCAAGGTTGGACCACAGCCCGTCTTCATACCCTCTCGGAGACCATCATGCAAGGCACACGGGAAGGAAGGAGGAAGCCAAAGCTGCCTTGGCAACAAGGAATGGACAGCATTTGATCCCAGCTCTGCTACGAATAGCAGGAGACTGACCAGGCTGGCAAAGACTTCGGAAGCTTCATCCCACGTCCCCCTACGAACTTTTTTGATGACAGGACTGAGATGAGACGAGATGACACAGATGTCGTACCACCAGTTATCTTAGTGAATTTCTTCTCTCCAGTAGTCACTGTCATTCTGAAATGTTTTCTAAATTCTTCAGTAGCCAAAGATGAAATGGGTGAATTTTGGATGTAGATCGATTGTGTGACCCACTTTCAACATGAACGATTTTTGTATCCGTTAAGTTTCCCGCACTCGCTGTCATTTGTTTAAAACATTTTTTAAAATAAAAATGTTTTAGTTTTTTCTCTGCTTCATCGAGCACATGCACCGATGGAAGGTGAATCATACTGGTGTACGCTTGTGTTGATGCCTGTATGGCTTGAATCAGCAACAGCGGGGTTTTTTTAATGTCCCCAAATGCAATGTATCCTTCCAGGTGTGACCACCTTTGGCGTGACGGGTGTTCACCTGAAGCCAGACGCAGTGGTCCAGGAGATGGGCGCGCTTGTTAACGTGTACGACGACGCATTGGCAGAATTCCAGACTCAGGTATTTTACCGCCGTCAGCACTTGTATTCGCTTACAGGTGCACGTGCACCGCAGTCAGGAGTGAAGAAGCGACAAATAATTAATCACCAGCGTACAGCGTACAGTCTTGTTCGTAAAACCATACCGATGCCCAGGGACCCTAAGTATCAATGTTATCGAAGCCACACTTTTAAAAAATGCCAGGGAGATTATATACATCACCTGGTATAAATGATCGTCCTTGACATTTGATCAATGCCTGAGAGAGTCAAGTAAAAAAAAACCTATGTAATATTTCATTCCGCATTATAATGGTAGGCAATGGCGATAGTATCCCTCCATGCATTAAGGCAGTGTTGGGAACATACAGCTGTCCGCTGGCTCCCAGACTTCCAAAAATCTTGCCGGGCTATTAAAAACTAATAAATCACTAGCCCGTGGGGCTATTTTTTCCACCCCTTGATGCTTAAGGTTTGTATAGTCGATGGAAATCTGTCATAGCATGTCTGAAAGGAAGTCTGTTGAACTGTTCGTTCAATTATTGTTTGTGGGCCGGGTTGCACGAGGGTTTGTATTTGTACTTCTGGTCACAAGAGTAGTCGTAAAGCCATATGTTGGCCCTATGACACTTTGTCCTCCACAAATCAAAGCCTAGCTGTGTACACTTCCCGTACCCTGTACATTCTACCTGGTGACTTTACTTTTCTCCATCCATTTATAAACGTGGTCTATAAAGCTGAGCAGAGCTTTTCAGGCTGTAGAGTATTACTTTATGTTGACTTTCCTTTAAACATTTATTTTTATTTTGTAGATCTAATCCAACCTTTCCAAGTCGTATTCATATTCACTTTCCTTGATACATTTCCTTTGCAGACATAAACCATTCCATCCTGCAGTCGGCCTATTCTGCGTTATGTTCACCTTTTTTGTAGACCAGATCCTGACATTCCGTACTGTCCTTTAGCCTTCTTAATTACTTGTTTATTTCCCTTGCAGGTTTCCTAAACAGTCGACATCAACATTAACGAGTGTAGTCTCTCACTATTAAACATTTTCAGCAGAGACCTTGTCAAACCTTTCCATACTCATTCATCGCTGGACGCATATTTGTCCATGCAGTTACAAGCACCACACGACGAAGTAAATTTCGTGGCAGTTACCCGGTCAGAATGAATCATAAATGTCTTTGACAGAATATCTTGATCGCTGGAGACTTCAATGCCGACTGCAGTTACTTAAGTGACACGCAGTACAGGCTCTCCCCACTGCACACCGACACTCGCTTCACGTTCCTCATCAACAAAGAAGCGGACACCACCACCGGCCCCAGCAACTGCGCTTACGACAGGTCAGTAGCTATCAACTCCATTTGCGAACGGAACTACTTAACGAATATGTACGACATGTTCGCTGAACTAGGACAGTACGTCATTCAAATCGTTCCAGGCTGATCAGAACTAGGTGTTCAGCCCATAGAATTAAAAAAAAGCCTGTCGTGTCATCATTTGTTCAGTGTCAGCGTAAATGGAATAGTTGTTTAAATATTTTTGTAAATTATCGTAAGCCATGTAATAAGGTACTTTAACTGTCCTTCGAAAATCGCTAGAACGTTGTTAAAATATATCAAATACATGTTCACCGCCTTGAGCAGATTTGTTGTGGCTGGAACTCAGCTGAGAGCAGCAGTGGTGCCAGACAGCGCACGAGTTATTGCCTTCCCCACAACGCTAGGACTTAATGAGGCTCAGGTGAGAACGACTAATTAAGGGGGTGTGCATGTGGCTGAACAGGAAAGTTGGAGAGGTGTGCATGCGTGTTGGTGCATTCAAACATCTTTAATATAATGCTTTTGATTCAACTGTCAGTTAGCCTTTGAGATATAACTTTGCATGTCTTTAGACACAACACTCTTGATGTTCAGCCCTATGCCTAAATGACTCATTGCCAACTGGTGGATGCGAGCTTTGTGAAGTTTAAACATCAACCAATATTGTGAAGCATTATATAAAATGTATTTGCCATGTATTATGTGCCGGTTCTGTTTCAGGCTAAAGCAGTCAGCGACCACTATCCCATTGAAGTGAAAATACGTTAAGAGAAGCAGACATTAGGTCTTGTTTTCAATAGGAAAAATGCGACACAACTGACTCTACATAGTGTCAATAAACAGTCTCCCCAGCGAGGTGTCTGAAGTTTTTTTAATGTTTTGTAATTTTCCTAATGTTAATTGTAAATAATGTAATTATTCTGAATAGCTCTGGCATCTGTCTGCTGAAAATTGTATGGGGTTAATGTGATATGAACAACCATTATTTTCTTCTTTTAGTGCATTCGCGGAGTGCTTAGTCCTCAGTGCTTCCTCTTGGCAAAGAAGCGTGAAGTGCTTTCACTGTTTGTGATGGTAGAGGCCATTGTGACACTGAGTGCATTGTTCATTCTAAATACAGGTACTCTTATCCAGTACACATTATATAAAAAACAATTAGGCAGGTACATTTGACCCGGTTTCCTCTACTACTACAACAACTGAATTTGCCCTGTTCTATCTGCTATCTTCTCATGGAAGTCCTTTTGACACTTTGAATGCGACAAAAAAGAGGAATGGGGGAAGTGACGACAAAATGTGAAAAGATGTGTTAAATGTTTTATTATGTTTTCATCTTTCACATGTACATATCAATGAACTGTTTAATTCACGTCAGTCAGAACTGATGATGTGTCTGTACTGTACAAAGTGAGATGTTTCTCTTGACATTCATCTGTAACATGAACTCACTCACAATCCCACCACATAAAGCTTTCCATGAAGTCTCACATGTCACAGAGTGAGATGCTGAAAAGTTCAGTCAGTAAAATCATTTCCAAAAATAGTCTCATTATCCCCATACATTTTAAATGCTTGTGTTCAGTCACACTCATATTCACATACTGAGATCATGTGAACACGCACTGATTGCCATGCTCTGAGCAAACAAATCCTAGCCATTATAAAAACCTCAGATACTACATGGCCCCAAAGTGGCTCCAGTCCCTAAACCAGAATTCAGTTACTCTGTCAGTAAATAAAGCACAAGGAAAAAGGAATAATAAAAAAATTCATCATGTTGTTGAGACTAAAACAAGTAGTGATGTCCACAGAGAAAAATTCAGGCTTTCACTGACATCTGAACTTTTATCATGGATGTGAAGCTCAGTTCAGTAGTGACCTGTTACAGGCATGGGAGAGACATGGGGGAAGTACAAACATGAGAACCACTTCAGCATATGGAGACTGAATCAGTTCAATGACTGATCATCCAAGTGGCCTGATGTATCTACTGTGTGCTGATACTTTTTTATGTCAAGCAAATTAATCTTAGTCTTTAAAAACTGGGGCAGAAAACACGACCAAGATCCCAAAAGAGCATCAAATCAGCTCTGGTTGATCGATGGCCACCAATACCCCCAACCACACACACACACACACACACAAAAGAATTATACAGTCTTGAACATAACCTATTACAATATAAAAATTTATAGAAAAACAAAGAATGAAAGACTATTTAATGAAATGGTTCAACAAGTGCAAACAATCAAAACCTTCACACATCTATTTTGCAGTATAAACACCATTGGGCACCAAGAACAACAGGAATTTTTGAAATTTAAGCAAGCATTCTCAAACTAATTGGCTTACAGGTTATTATCAACAGTACAATGTGTGGTTACTGGGACACGGGATAAATAAAAAAAATATAGTTTCATCTTTGGTTCAAACCACTTACTGCTAAATCCTTCAAAAAACCAGACAAGCAAACTATATCTCTGAAAACTATTACAAGAATGTGTGTGAACAACAAAAGAACTGAAAGCATGTCTGGCTGAAAGGCAGCAGAGTCCATATGAGCCTCTCCCACTCACTCTTGGGTTCCCCTCCCTGCACTTACTTCCTGATCAGGCAAAATCAGCTGCAGATGTATTTCAATTGCCAATGTATTTTATTCAATACAGCAATAATGACATGTCCATAAAGTCATTTGTCTGATGTGCACAGCCATCTTAAGTGGAAAAAAACAATCAATTTGTTCAAACAGTCAATGTCTACTTTTAGAGCAACAAGGAAAAATTCTACAGAAAAGCAAACCTAAACTGACAAGCAATATAGATCTAATGCCTTGGATTGGTTCAGTACAGAACTAACTGTGCTACACACCCCAATAACAATACCCTCAACACTTCCCCAACCTACCTTAAAAAAAAATATCCAACCAAACAAAAAGTGGAAGAAAAAAAGAGGAATAACAGACAGTGTGTTAGGTGGGTCTCCAGAGAATTAATCAAAGTAACTGCTTTAAAAGAGTTTTTTTTAAACTGGTGGTAACAAAAAGAACTGGCCAACACTCTTCAGTGATGATGAAGCCAAGAAGAATGAAGTTTACTCTGCACGTACTTGATACACTAGCATGTCCATGCACACACATCCCCCCACTCCACACACACACACACACACAGTCTTTCAGTCATCGAATCAGTTGTACACATCCTGGCAATGTCAAAATTGACAGCAAAATACAGTGTACTTTGGAAGTAAATCGTTTCATCTCAGCACAATTCTAATTATATACAACTTTTATATTGTAGTGTACTTGAGCAGAGTTCAAATATTACCATGCAGCTCTGTCATGTGTAGCTGAATCACAAAATTTCCTGAACACTATGCTGCTAATGACAAAAATAAATCTAGCAGCTGGGGCTTTAAACATGCCTGCACTAACTTCCATAGACATCTATGACAACACTAAACATTTCTCAGGCACAAACCTGGCCTATGGCCTTATCAAGAAAAACTGACCAGGAACATGCAATACTACAATGGTTAATAAATTATCATCACACATTCTGCAGTAAGCTTAACAAGAATACAAAAGAAATTCGGTTCTATCCATTTTCTCTAAAACTATAAAAAAACACCCACTCTCAACATGAAGACTCAAGTCTAGCTGCTGTGTACAGTGTTACTACAACACAAGCCTAAACATAAAAGCAACTTTATGGCACACCATGATTTTGACCTGTTAAACAGTTCCTCATACATATATTTCTTGTCCCACATCTCAAAAGCTGATGGGGAAAGAATCTTATTAAATGTCTGAATATGGCAATAAATTATTAGGTGCTTACAAATTACCAGCACCATCTGTGAAGGTCTAACTACAATTTCATCATCCTTGCCACCATCAGCTTGTCGTGTATCTTGCTCTTTGGCTTCTCATCTGACCTCTTTGCAAGTTATGTGGACTTCTTTGTTAGTCTTATTATTATCAAGTAGTACGAGCCTTCTAAGAACAGGGAAGACAAAAAGCCTTTGCAAGAAAACAGCATCATACTATGCTGCAAATCCTTGCCTCTACAAATGACTACCTTGCTATGTAGGAAAAGAAAAAGATTTTCAATAATATATCAACTCAGGCTCAAACAATAAAGCAAAATGTGACACCCAATGACTACGGTGGGAAATTAAACTACCATCTAATTAGTAGAATCTATGACAAAGAGTAGTCCATAGCATCTACAAACCAAAACACAGAACAATAAAAGAAAAAAAATGCTGCTAAGATGGGAAAAATTGAGGATTCAGGATTGGAAAATGGTGTTTGAATGTACCTGGCCATCACAACAGGGGCTGCACTATTAATGTAACATCCCAGTGTTCCTAATCTGTCAGCTGTGACTGTGAGTAGCAATTTGGCATCGATGAGTAAATAAGGATGAATTTCTGAAGATCGGTAATCAGAGAAAATGAAGGCTGTGCTACAGTTCAGTTTCATGGGGTCAGGCTATCGCTCACATAAATCTTGCAAACACTTCTAAAGACATTCAGAGCTAAACAACCAAAGCAGGAGACAATAAGACTTTCCAGATTCTTGAGGCACAAGATTCAACACAGTCCCAGTCAGGACAACAAACCCAGGTGGACAACAAACCCAGGTAGGTCTACTCAAGCATACCATTTACAGTTCGTACTCATTAGAGAAAAGCCCAGAGAAATTCAAAACATTTGCGTCAAGTATCTCTCATTATTTTACTAATAAATCGTAGTCACAGAAAAGTTTTGATATTTAGCTACAAAAATGTGTTGGTTAGTCAGCAATTAAGAGTATCTCATTGCAGGTTGGTTTATCGAGCACAAATATAGCCCAAATCCTATGAAAGCAATCATAAAAACCTAATTCAACTGTGTGGAGACTTCATGATTTTCACGGGAAAAAAGAATTCTCTTCACTAGGATTTACCAAAACATGTCTCTGTAAAGAATATTTGATTCAATTTATTAAATGAACTAGTTTCTAACTTATTTTATGTCTCCTTTACTTCGGAAACTATCACAGCATTGGTACAGTCCTAACATATTGCACCAGCTTCAAAAGACCTTGCAGATGAAGCTGTGCACTGATGACAGCATACAGATGTCACTTTTTTACATATACATGCATATATCTTTCGTTCATTAACGAACAGGCTCAAAACTGTATTTTCCTTATAAAGATGATAAATTTCCAAGCTTAAACTGTTGTTATTCGTGTTCTGATCTGAGACTCTGCTCTCACAATATATGCAAAAGTTGCTGGGATTCTGAGGAAATAGGGTTTTTTTTTCAAAGTGAAGTCGGTGTTGAAGAAATATTCTAGCTGTCATAGTGTCAACCACAGGGCCATATTTATTATCTTACAGTTTCTGTCAAAAACACTGATGCTTTTGCTTCTGTGGAGCCTGGCAATATGACCAGCCAAGAAGGCAAGTGGTAAATCAGGATCCCACACACTCCACAAGAGCAGTCTGGTTTTTTAAAGTGGGCGTGTTCAAGACATAAAGGACTGTTTTAGAAAGTTTTTTTCCCAAGCAAGCCTTGCACATGGACTCTCAATCCCAAGAAGAACACACTGGGGTTACCTAAAAACTATTTGACTACCACAAAAACCTGTCATGGATACTAGATACTGGCAGGCAAAAACAAAAATCAAGATCAGGATGAAACTCTGACAGAGGACAGAAAAAAATTGAGTTGTTATTTTGCAGAGGTCTGCTTTCAGAATCACTTAAATGGATTTCATGAATGGATCGGGCAGAAATGGTTCAGATAAAGCATACAAATGAAAAGTGAAACAGCATTTCAGTGATGATTCATGAAGTGAAGATCCATGTAGAAGTGAACACCTACCCACCCACCCCCGCCCCTATCCCATCCCTCCTGAAAAATATTTCTCCATAAAATTCCAAGACCAAATGCACCAACAATAAGATGCAAACTCTGCTGCCTGCAAAAACTGAGAAAATTATGGTTACGTATATAAGCAGTACTTAGAAACCCTTCCCCTCTCCCAAACGCACTGCCCACTCCACAAAAGCAAACTTCCAAATACCATAAGACAGGCACAGACAAGGCAAAGGTGGTTTTACTGTTAAAATGAGTCACCAGTCTGTTGACCGTAATTTCTGAATAGGACAAAAGGCCATTTCTTTTTAAAATTGCAGTTGATGACTGTAACTACCTGTAGACATATAGTAATTTATGCACAGGGAGCATATCATTTAAAAAATGTAAATAGTTAAAGACAGCTGCACCTGAAACAAAACTCTAAATATAAAAATAATTTTGTCAGAACACTAAACATTTCTTCTAAAGATTTTTGCATACAAAGTCTCGTTATGCACTTTGTGCACAAGTAAATAAGATCCCTGCAAACATACAATGCATTGACCATAATAGCCATGTGTCCCTACACATGTAGAATAATCAGGTATGTTTAAAAAGTCAAACACAGGAATGTGATCAGTCAAAATGCCTGAATATGAAACAGCCTTTCATATAAGAAGCAACTCAGTGCACAACACTTTGTTCACATTCACATGAGTAATGGTGATATGAGGGCTTGAGCATTAAATCTCGTGCATGGAAAAGCAAACTTTTTTTCTTAAACATATATGCAGAAAAGGAACTTTAACATTACTGTAGCTAAGCCATTTGCCAAAATGGACTCTCTCCCTTAGACTTTAAGCCTAATGAAGAAAACATGTCGAGCAAATGTCTTTTAAATTGTGCAGAAGACCTTTTGTACAAAGACTAAAGCTTTAGCTTGGAGGCTATTATTTCATATACATGATGATGTATAGTTGTATTTTTCCTGTAAATAATATTTATAGCTAGACCACAGTAGTTTGTTGCTTAAAGGGTCCAGTCGACCTAAGAGGTCATATCGGGACCACATAAATGTAAAAAATATTTCCTTATCAGTACTGTAACAAGCTGAAAAACCTGCCCATCGTCAACATATATACAAAGATCACCATATACACTTTATACAATAATACATCATTAGCTTGATGGCCCATCAAGTATGAAACATGTTTACAAGGACAGAAAGTTAGAAGATGCTGGTAACATTAAGCGTTCTTTCATTTTTTAAAAAACTCCATATTAAAAAAACCTGTCATACATAATTAGTAAGATCTTTACAGACTTTAGACAAAAAGAACCAGATACAAAACTAATTGGTTGAAAGTACCAAATAGTAGTGCCACATGGCAGAAAAATCCATCCTACCACCAAGACACACCTCCTAACTCCAAAGTACATGACTCATAACTGAGGACCATTAAGCTGAAAGAAAAGTAATTTCTAGACAAAATGCCAGCCATTGGACCAGAAGATGAGAAACAAGAGATGAAAGAAAAACAGATATCAGAGACAAAAAAAGAATGAATGGAAATGTGTAACCAGTGGATAGCTCTGCAGTTACTGACAGAGGGGAGGACATCAGCAGCCCCAGCCCCCCCCCCCATATATTACCTATGCACCTTTAAATACATTTAGTGATGCATATATCCATGTGCAGGTGTATGTGCACCAACATTCATTCATTCTTTACTCACTCATAATTATAGTTGATAAAAGTGATGCCATGCTACAACGCAGACAACAGAAACTGCAGCCAGGGAAGCAATGGCAAAGAATGTACGACTGTCAATGGATGGGTTAAATGTCAACGCTCCTCTCTGCACACAGTAAAAACACACACTGGCTACATATAGCCTGCACTATCGTCACCTTAACATTACGCAGCAGTCTGGTCAATTTAAATAATTTAAATATCTAAATAAAAAAATTCTCATTACCTATTTCCAAAATCCTGCATGAGATTTCAGTCTACCAATTTTTTGGCACATACATGACTCCTGACTCTGCTGCTAATTTCTCTAGTGTTATCTCACCTGTAACCTTAGCACAGTTTCCATAACCTAACAAGAAAACAATTTTTGCCATCTGCCACCAAGCGCTAAACTGCACATCAGACTCTCCTGGTAGGATATCCAATTCGCTATGAGTTGACAGAATTCAACAAAATTTTCCAGAAGCTACTTTTTTTATATCTGAAAGATTACAGAATTTGCTCTTTTATATCATGTTTTGCTATAAACACACTGAAGGTGGTCAGGGAGACTGCCTACAAGCTGCTGGAATATTTCTGGTAAATGGGACAGTCTATTGACTTCAGGGAACATATCTGCTGCAGAAATAAACTCTCTAGCAGATCCACATACCTAACTGCGCTGAACAACCAAAAACGTTCCTTTTAAAGTTGCAACTAGTTTGTACCTGCCCATTTAGCTAGCAAATTTTGTAGGCAAGACTGCTATGTTGCAACTATGTGAGCACTGGAAAAAAAGCTTACAGTACAAAGAATGCAAAGAAATGAACTTCTTTTCTCTAGAAACAACTTCATAGTCATTCACTAAACGTCTCCTCCTTTCTGCCTCACAACTGCAATACTTTTTCATGATCATTCATAACAACTTCGATGTAAAATAAAAAGACTCTGCATACCCATCCTCCATTCCTTGCGATCCATTGGCTGATTTGTTCTCTGACCAGGAACTGAATGACATACTGACATATTCGTTGCAGGAAATTTGCAAAACCTTCAGCACTCTGGCGCAAAACATGCATGGCCATTCGATATCCAAAACAGAGAAGGGTGATGATTCGTCCCCAGTTGGTTCCTTCCTGAAATAGTCTGAATTTAAAAAAAGGGAAAAAATACTTAAAAGATGAAATAATTATGAGATGGTCAATAAACTCTCTCAATGATTTCTGCATTAAAATAAACCGAAGATTTAAAAGCAAATCGACATACCAATTCAGATTAAATCACCCACCACTATTTGATCAAACTAGGTAATCTTTACACATGACATGCTGTCATGTTTTAGAGTTTGGTGGTCAGGGAAATTGCCCCATAGACTGGCACGATCCATCAACAGCCATCTTGATTACATTAGGTCTCGAATCCCCTTGTTTAATCCACCATCTAGGTCTATCATGTCATCACCAGGCCAGCCTGACTCAATAGTCAGGTGCCCCAGGGGCCCTGTTCACACGTCCAGCCCGGGTGCTGAGCATCGCCAGTGATGCGTGTAGCTTTAGGGCGAGACGAGTTGTTACCGGGACCTGGTAGCTCTCGGGCACAGCTAGGATTTGGATAACAGCCATCACAAAGGTGTCAAGTGCCAGCCAGATACAGGGTTAGTCAGGCAGGCAGGAATTACATCCCAAAGACTGCTGTTAAGGATTGCAGCGTAGACCATCAGGGATTTGATGAGTTTGAAGGGGTGAACTGCTCAGGGGCAGAGGGAAGGTCAGGTCCACTCCAGGTGCTTGTACAGGTGGAGCTAGGAGGGAGCATGACTACTTCTATGTCATTCCTGGTTGGAAGATGTACCATGACGACGTGTGTGTCAATGCAGCAATGTGTGTATGAAAGGGTTAGAAAACAAGGACAGGTCTTAAAAAGTCAAGTTATCTTCTGCTGCCAAGTGTGCTGCTTAATCGTCTGTTATGAGTACAGCTAGTCTGCTGAAGACATACTGTTGGTGTCCCCTTCTACTGGACTTGCGCGAAAGTCCTGCATTAGCTCTACGTGTCTTGAGCAAACCAGTTGCTGTAAAGCAAGGTAATCTTCTGGGTCTGTTGTGTTCCCCAAGACTGGTGTATGACTCTTGGCACCTGCGTCCTCTGCTGTTGAAAAAGCCACAGTGGCCGGGTGAAGGATAAATCGCAGAATGTAAAGGAGGAAGTCAAGAAACAGAAAGAGGACAACCATCTATAGCAGAAGCAGAGATCCAACCTTGAGTGGCTGTACATAACTTAATTCCAGGGAAGCAAGTTCACCGATTGAGGGTCAACAGAGAATTGTCCTGCAGTGAGGTGTCTGTGTGACGTCAGCGAGAGTGGTTTCCTCAGTAAGCATTGTGTCTAGTGGCAGAGGGCAAGGAGATGAGTTTGACAACGAGAAGTCGGCAGTTACCAAGGAGATGCCAGGAGTACCTTCTGACACACCAGCATTCAGGACAGCATAAAGGGGCACCCCATTTGGTACACACCGTTGTACGAACTGTGCAAACAACCAGGTGATAAGAGTTGTGCATTCTGCACGTGGTCATAGTGTGTGTGAAGTTGAATCAGGTACATGTATTGGTCTTGTGTTTAGAAAGGCAGGTGATGGAAGGAATTGTATGTTGTTAGCTGAACCAGAAAAAGAGCTGGGAGTCATTCCTCTTACGAGTCTAGATATTTCATGCTGTAAATATTCGCTATCTGTAAATAATTGTTTCCTTTCCTTTTTCTGTATTATGGAGTATGTGATTCTTTGTTTTGTGGGGAGACTGTAGGTGGATGGGGACTCGGGCTGCAGTGTGCAGTGATATGAGTATGAATTATAAAATAATACACTGATAACATTTCCACCTACGCATATGTTGTCCTCTTAATGGCCGTTGTGTGGAGAGAGCACAAGAGCGATCCCTTAAAAGAAAAAGTAAGCTCCCATGTGATGACACATTCTAATAAGCAGGCTAAAGCAACCTAGCGGAAAATGTAAAGTCACCCATAGGGTGATGCTACAACTTCTGCCAGTGAACGTTTCACATAAGTCTTTTTTCTACTTAGCAACGTACCTTCTTGCTACCCCAGCAAATGCTTCATAGGCAGTGTCTGGGCCAACACGTAAAGATTTAATCATGCTGTTGAAGGTGTCGGCATATCTTTCATTAATGTCATCTCCAATTCTTGCTAGCTGACGGCCAATTTCGGCAGCCTGGCTGGAAAGCAAAAGAACTAATATCAAATCGAAGAAACGACCTAAACCCAACCCCTGGGAGAAGTCCAGACTTGAAATATAAGCTGCTTAATTTTTGATTTTTTTCAATTATTATTCAGCCTCATTTACTGTGACTCCTTATTAATAAGCTGTTTTAACATTGTAAAAATTTCTCTTAAACTATCGTTAAATGCTTAGTTTCATTTTAATAAATGTGTCAGCAAACATCATGAGTTCAGAAATTCTGCAAGCACTTGTGATGTTCATATACACAGCAAAGCTGGATTTTAATGACATTCTTCAACAGGATCTTAAAATCCCTGGAAGTAGAGAAATAGACTCATCTCTAATAAAAGAAGTGCCAACTATATGGTTCTGTGGAAAGATTACTCAGTTTTACTCTAAATCAGTTCTTAACATGGCATATTTAAAACATAAAAAACCCCAAAAGTGCTCAACTTTATAACTAAAAAATTGCAACAATAATCTAAAACTTCTTTGTTCTCTTTTGACTTTACAAATCTCTCAACTAGTAATAGTATAATATAATTAATGATTTTCTTCACAGCTGAGTTATCACACAAGGCAAATTAGTCTTTTTATTCAAATAGAAAGCATACCTGTCAAGTTGTAAGTGTTTGCCTGCATTCAAAATGCCAGATTAGCAATAGCAGTGATGCTTATTTCATGGTAGACCACAATATAACATTTAACATTATATAACATAAAACTTAGTTAAATTTTCAGTAAGATTTTTTAATATATCTAGTTCTATCTCAAAACTGAAAATGCATAGTCTTACGTGTCGCGGATTATTGGTAAGTTCACCAGTACTGGGACTGCAGGTACATTCTCATATGTATGTCGAATGTTGTCATCACGATATCGCTGATGCACAAAGCTGCAGAACAGATCTTCAGTCTGTGCTTGAACATGTTCCTCTGTGTCTGGCTCAGCACCATGTGGAGGAGATTGCACCATGAGCAGCTGACTTGATGCAGATGGCCTCAGAAAATTGTCATCCACATCTTCTGTGTCGACATTTGATCTTCTGTTACTGGCTGCCATCTTCCAACTAATGTTTATCCTTCAGCAGACACCAGTTTAAAGGCTGCATAACTGGAAATTCTTGTATGGATATGCAAGTCCTCTTATCTGAAAGAACACGAGCACATGTATGTAAGTTGCTATTCTCACTTTTAAATACTGGGAACAGGAGAACAAAAAAAAAAATCCCCCTCCCCCAAATAAATCTCACCTAACTACTGAAGATTAGAGATCAAAAATCAATTTTAGAAATCAAAAAGATGTATGCAGTCTTCTGATTTTCAGTTTACAAGTCCAATCAGTGTTTTCCTCCCTCCACTTCCACCGTTTGTTTTTAATCTGACTCTTCTTGCTTTAACCATATGAATAGAAAATGTATCAAAGACTGGATTTGAAACTTGAGCAACTAATGTTACAAGAAGTGGCTAGTTAGTAATGGTATCTGTAGTCCATTTTTTCTACTTTGTGCTATCATTAGCTGGGAGTCGGAAGAGAGAAAAGATTTCTGCAGCTTTGCTTTTGTCATAATCCACACTGGAGGTCATTACTGAATCAGGAAATGATCTTAGGTTAGTACCCGAGTAGTGGGAAGTGCTCAGTTAGGTGGGTTGTGTAGAACCTGACTTTCTTCCAAATTCCACTTTTAAAAAAATACATATAAACTTGTATGTTGTAGTTGTATATGTATGGCTCCAATCGCTCTAGTCAAGCGACTCACCAAGTGTCCAACCTATCTTTTTATGCAGCTAGACCTACTCTAGTTTTGTAATACTGCACGTAAGCTTAACCCCGAAACAGTTACTTCTTTTTTTATTTTTCCTACAAAATTGTGGTGCGTGCTAAAAATAGACATGACACCATGATAACACATTGACACCCTGCAGCTCAGCTGCACTCTGAACGGCGAACCTCCTTTTGTGTTTCGACTTTTTGTGAAGGGCATCTAATTCTCCAGGGCGAAGGTGCTACATCTTCCTCACTATGAAACTTTAATTTAACTACTATTTATGTGTGTAAACAAGAACATTTCTTCGGCATCCATTATCTTCTCAAAGAAAGGAAAAGACGAGAACTTACATAGATTGCGTTATGTCCCATACCGCAGATACTCTCCGCGTTTCCATCCCGGAAATGACGACACGGATAACACGGGTTATGTATTATTTCAACCTAGAGCGTTTTTAAAATTCAGTCGTAGAAGTTAACACTAAGTGCACATATTCACAGTAGGCCAATAAATCCATTCTTGGTTCGGCTGCACTGATCGATGACTTAAATGTTAACGTTAAAACTTGTGCTGTAGGCATAGGTCTAGGGATTTCTGTAGCATGAGTAGTGGGTAGGATACCTGTGATAGTGTAGATGCTAGATCTAGATAACAGAATAAAACGAACGTTTTTATAAAATCTCTTCAAATTTATTTGCTTTAGTTTTTTGCATGCACAAAATAAACTTTGTGAATAAACTGAAAGTAAAACAAGACATTTTACCAACATGGAATTTCGTAATCTGGGTCTCTAAACGTGATCCGCGGTATCGTATATGCACATGACATCCTCGGGTCGGTGTACTCAGCTCAGGCTAGCTAGTCCACCTGGGTGTAACCCCCAAAACTCAGGGACAGCGAAGCAGGGGCTAATTAAGGCGACAGCTGTGCCTTGCATTACTGAGGAACTGACAACTTCTGAAAGAAAGGGAAAAAAATCTTCCTTTTCCAAAACCTCACACTGGGCAACGACAAAAGACGTTGAATATTTTAGTGTCTCATGAAAAATGGAAATCTGTTGTCCAGAAGATACAACTCCCGTGACTTTATCATTTTATTTACCCTAATTCCACAAATTTAAGTTTACCCTTCACAGACTCTGTACTTCTTGTCTGCATGGACAGCCAACAAATTCAGGAGTTCCACTGACCCACTGTATAAGCTCTGAGTGAATTTCGTGTTGTGGGAGTCATACCTTAAAGAAATATTAAAATATACTTTTGCTGGCTCAAGTAATATCTACCAGATGACAAACACGTAGTGCGGCCACCTTGGTGATCTAGTGGTTCAGGCCTTTGCTTCTGAGGGAGGTCAGTGGTTCATATCCCAGATGAGTCATACCCAAGACTTAAAAAATTGGCAATCTAGTAGCTGGCCTGCCTAGGGAACAGCATTAGGACTGATCGGTCCAGTGTCAGTACAATGTGACTGGGTGGAACTAAACCCAGTGTTGCAACAGTAGTCCCAGTGTGGCAGCACATTAACCTGCCTCAAGCAACACCTCCTGATATGCACTTAGCCAGCAGCAGGACGTTAAGCAACAACAAACCAACATTAAAAGGCACTCAAAAACAGCAAAATAAAGCTGGCCTGCATTTTAGTGTTAATGTTTGTTTTTATTGTTCAACATTTATCTTTCAAAAACCATAATCAGCTCCGAATGCACTGTCTGAGGGAACATGTCTACTCCCATGGCCTTCACTGGTATGAATGGTGGTCCAGGATTTTCCTCACTCTGGGGTACAATCAGACTGAAACATCACACAGAGGATGGATTTATCAGGCACCATGCTCCCAATAATGTCAGGTTACCCTCCCCCCCCCCCAGAAGCTCCTTTGATTTCCCATGCATGACAAGTAAATAGCCTATTCATTTCCCCCCTTATTATTCCATAATAAAGTTTTTCGGTTGTCCCAGGAGTGAATAGCTTATTTCAAAGTTGCAGAAACAGTGTTTTCAGAGACAGAAATATCCGTTCAACATATCTGATGATTAAGACTTATCAATAATATATATTTTGAAGAGCTGACATTTTATGCATTGTAGATAAAGTTAATTCTGGCATACAAGTTGTCAATCACCATGGAACTTAACACCACTGCTACAGGTCAAGGTCACACCATCTGCTGTCTATTTCACTAAGTTAAGGATTTTCTCTGAAAACGCTGTTTCAGGATGGCTGCACCCAACAATGCAGGTCCCTTGACTGCCAGTTCTTCAAGCAAAATTTCAACCTCACTACTGGTTGTGATGGACCAGTTTGATATGCGGATTATTTTCTGCCAGCACAGCAGAGAAGAAGTGAACTGCTGACCATAATGCATGCACACTCAAGGACTATTCTGTCTTAAAATAACTCATTGAAAAGTAATTCTTTCCTTATTTTTGCCTTGCGCATACCAAATTAGAACAAAATGTAACTGACATACTCCACAAAATTGACGAGAGGATTTCCATGGGGTCTGCATGATATGTAAATAAGCTGTCTGATTGTCTCACATCCCCGAAGTCGCAAAATGGCCTTCTTATCTGTAAAAAGGAAAAAATCAGATGTGTCATGTTTAGGTAAAAGAATT
This sequence comes from Lanistes nyassanus, assembly GCA_004794575.1. NCBI lineage: Eukaryota > Metazoa > Mollusca > Gastropoda > Architaenioglossa > Ampullariidae > Lanistes > Lanistes nyassanus. Next base: position 187,512 of record SMGT01015627.1, on the reverse strand, counting down.
ATGTGATCACTAGTAGATAAGCCATGAAGATTCTCACCTTCAAAGCAGTGATATTTTCATAACGAAAACTGAAACTAGAACTAAAAATATTGTTTTTTGTTTTATAAGAACGAGAACTGAAATTAATACAAAGAGAGAAACTAACACAAAAATAAAAATTTGTGATCTGTGAATGAACTAAAACGAGAATGAAAATCGCATAAAACGAAAAATAAACAGCAATTGCATTTTCGTTCAATCCTTTTCATTCATGCTGAGGGTTCGTCTCACTTGCCTGTAGGTCGCCCTGAGCTTTCAGTTATGGTACGCTATTTACTGAGCTGCCCCTAAGTCTCTAAACTGTGCCATCCTTCCCTAGGGAACAGCCTGGCCACACCTAAATTACAGCTAAGGGTTATGGTAGCCTGACAGTGAGACCTTGTTGGCCCTTCCCTACCCACCTTTGGGTCAGGGGATCAAAAGAAACACATACCCTTTATGTTTCCCACACTTGAGTAACGAACGACTGCATTTATCTTTGCCCAGCAGTCAGAGAAAACAAAATGGAAAAGACGAATGTCACCAGTACCTATCCTTAGTAGGGCCCCCAAATCCCTCAGGGTGGCCCAGATTTGATCTTGCTGAATATGGTAATCATGCCAATTATCTGTTAGACCATTGATAGTCAAGTTGTATTTAACGGCATTATTAACTGAGTGTATTTTGTTGACTGAAACATAATTTCCATTGAAATATGCAATAGACAGCGTTCGTGAACTTTAAAAAAAATTAAAAACTAAAATTGAACTGATATTATGCAAAAAGATCAGAACTAAATAAAATAAAAACTATAATTTTAAACATAGAACTGAATAAAAATAAGAATTATTGACTTCCTTGAAAACTAGAATGAACTAAAAATAAAAATTAATGTTATAAAATAAAATAAAAACTAAAACTATAATTAATATCAGAACTAAAATATCACTGCTTCAAAGCTGTTCATCTAAAAACAAGCAAAAACCCAGCACCAAGTTTGGAGGTGTAGGGGGAATGAGGAGGAATTATCTTGTCTTCAATATTCAGTGATAAACTTTCAGATGCTTTTTGCTGGACAGTATGTTTTAAATCAGTTACAAATGGACACTACTTGCTGTTACTTTACTTCACTAGCGACAGGACAGCAGCCATTTCGTCTCTTTGCCTAGGCTGGCTCTTGCATCCTCAGTAAGTGATGTCCTCTACCTTCTGAGGACAGCTAACCATATTCTCCTAGGTTTATCCTTAGCTCATGACTAGGATACACATGCTCCTCCTAAGCCTAGTGTCTGTACTTTGCTAGCATGGAAGCTTCTAGGCAGCGTCTCCATCTGTGGGTGGCACTCAAGACCACAGTTTCTCCTAACGATGGAAAAACATGGTGCAATGTAGATAATGTGCATATCATTCCCCACAATATCCTGGGTCGACTGAATGTATGGGCAGATGTTCTGTCCAGAGCCCATTCGGCACCCACAGAATGGGACTCTTCATGCTGAACTGTTTCAATAGCTGCTTCACCTATTCCCCTCCATGGAAATCAACAGGAAACTCCAAAGATATGTACATGTATTCCTCTTCCCCAACCCTACTGCCTGCACAACTGATGTGCTGTCAGTGAATTGGAAAGGGCTAGAGCTGTACACCTCCCCACTTTCCCTCTCCTTCCCATGTGAAATGATGTTGATCCCTGTCCTGCAGTGGAACAAGACATGGATGACGCTTCTGTGTTGTTTGATACAAGCTACCCAATGGCTACCAATACATCCAGATCTCCTAACACAGCCAGGATCAGTACCTCATCCAGACCAAGAAGGACAGCCTTCATGTGTTCTGAATGTGGAGGGCCAGCAGTTTCTTCTCCCACCTTTAGCAGATCCCTGATTCTGTCCAGCAGAAGTGCTCCAGGCATACCAGGAATGTACAGAGTTTGTTGAGAGGTGAAACCACTCTTCTTGCCACCCACAACTGGAGCCAGGTCTTCTCCGCACCCTGGACATGGCAAGTCATTTCGGGGGACTATGGCCAGCCAGCGCAGCAGGTTGATGATGACAACAGGGTGGTTGCTGAACACCTGACATTCTCAAGGAGTCAGATGAGCACAACAGTTGTCCCACAGCCAGCTGTAGAAAGCAAGATGACGGACGAGTACTACCAGCAGATCCACAGCAGGAAAGCTGCACCCTCCAGGAAGGCTCCAAGGGCAGCTACAGGATCCTAAAACAGGGAGTCTTCCTAACAGATGCCCTGGCCTTGTTTGACGGGCATCCATCAAGTACATCAAAGTTGTGGGCTGAAAGGTGTTCTCTACTTTCAGGATGTTCTACCTGCGATGGATGGAGAACCAGCAGGATTTACCTCAGCAGTTGGTCTTGCCCCATGTGTCATCAGGTGATCATGCCCAGCATCCTTCCAACCTTCCTTAGCTGTGATGTCACTCTCCTTTGGCAGGTAAACATTTCTCTCACTTGCTTCTCGGTAACATTACTAATCTCTAGGGTGGTCCCTTGGAAAGTCATTGCAGCTTGGGTGTGTGTGTGTGACCACCTACCCATTGCCTGTTTGGGATTCAGTAAGTAGTGTCTATTTCTGACTTAAAAGGTAATTTTTTACAGTTAGCTTTAGTAAAGTTAGAAATGGACACTACATCTACAAGTAGTCCCTTCCACCTCCCCACTTGGTGGTGAGCCAAGGATGAACTGAGGAGTACTGTGCACAGTGAACTGTTCTCAGGGGGGAGTAGAAATCCCTTCCTGATGATGTGAGAACCAGCAGTCCTGTTGACTAGAGTAAGAGACAAGATGGCTGCTGTGCCATCCCTAGTCAAGTAAGGTAACAGCAAGCAGTGTCTATCTCTAACAATACTAAAACTAACAGTACTTGTAAAAAATTACATTTTAGATGTTTTCATTTAACAATAACGCACTATCACTTATAAATGCAAAACATATGAAAAGATCCAACTAAAAGAGATAAAAAATTTAAAAGTAAAAACATGTCAAAGGAAAAAAATGGCTGGACAGATTCTGTTTTCAAATATCACAATAAAATCCTTCTTAAAATGACTTTATCATTTAAAATGGGAGAATATGTACTTTTACATTTTTTCTGCAACAAATTATGTTTGCAAAGAAACCTAGTATTTGATGGACTTTCAAAATATGGGCTTTCGCTTTTACTAAATCCAAAGTAATTAATTATATTCATTGGTTTAGACAAATGGGATCACTTACTGAGCCCTTGACAAGGGTTGACCACAGCTACAGTATCATTCAGAAAAGCAGTGTCCTGACCCAGTAATGTCTTGGTCACTGCCCTCACAGTACATTGGTTTAGACAAATGGGATCACTTACTGAGTCCTGAACGACAAGGGTTGACCACTGCTACAGTATCATTCAGAAAAGCAGTGTCCTGACCCAGTAATGTCTTGGTCACTGCCCTCACAGTACATTGGTTTAGACAAATGGGATCACTTACTGAGTCCTGAACGACAAGGGTTGACCACTGCTACAGTATCATTCAGAAAAGCAGCGTCCTGACCCAGTAATGTCTTGGTCACTGCCCTCACAGTACCAGCAACATAGCTGGCATTCTTCACATCTGCAAAAAACAATACAACCTTTGAAACAGCTATCATATAAAAAAATGGTCCTCTTATGACATACACAATAGGTACTGGTTTTCTGGCATCTCCTATCTTCACTCAACTGAGATTTTGCACTCATTCATTATTATACATGTCTGCTGCAAGTGACTGTTACTGTAGACCATAAAGGTGTGGTGGAACAAGTGTGTAGGTATCTACATGCACACAATATTGCACTCTCTGAAGCTGTTGTTGTGGTTTCCCTGAGATAATCTTACCATTAATCTGTGCATTAAACACAGCATCATCAATGGCACTGTCAACCATGTCTATACCCAGAACTTTATCAACCAAATCAGACATCAAGATTCCAATTGTGCCTGCAAGAGAGGGAGGAAAAGAAGAGTTAACAGAAACATTCTGTAGCTTCAAAATACATGATCACACAAGTCACATAACTGGATACAAATTATGTTCTTCTAAACTGTCATGTTAAAATTCCATGGAACATTGACAGTTAATAGATACAGCCAGCAGTGACGAGATCATTCTCAGTTATTCAATTTTTGTTTACACAGTAGTGTTTACCAAACTCCAACACTTGATGGGCAACCTAACTTAACCATCCTCAGCTATTCCCCACAAGTTTTTTGTGAAAACAGCATGCTTTTTGCCCTGCTTCTGCAGTATTTTCAGAAGAAATAAGAAGGGGATTTAAGACAGTCTCCCAAATAACCACTTTTTCGTGTTTACTTTCAAACAGATTCAGTGACAAATACAATAAATCTGATGTCTGAAATATTGTCAATGAAACTGAAAATGCATACCAAACAACAAAAGGATCTCTTTTTGAAAACAGAACATGTACATCTAGCTCCATGAAGAAATGGAGGCATATATAAAACATTAACATTTCAATTCCAACATGAACTAGAACAGTATGTTGGGAAAGCAGCTTAAGTGCGAGTCAGCTGGACTAAAAGAATCATGAGTCACAGGTACTGATCCCATTTTCACCGTGCACACTTCTGTATGCAGCATTTGTATATAGGAATGCTTGACAATATACATATATAGGTGCTGGCTGGGCACAAAACACCAAACAGATACTTCCAATAGGCAGACAGTTTAAACAAATTCCTCACCGAATATTAACCAGACCAAACATATGTGTGCATGGACAGCAATCCATGCACACATACAAATACACATTCATGCATGGATAGAACATTGCATATGAAACAGGTCTATAAATCTGACAGGGTTTGGATACTGACCCACACCACATCCAACATCTAGTAACATTCTGTTTTGATGGCTGGCCACAATCTGGTGTACAAGTGAGTACATCACTTCGGCTGCTGCTGTATTTTGCTGAAAGAAGGCAGACGGAGAAATGCGAAACTTGCGGCCCAGAAGATACTCATAAATGTGAGTAGCGCCCATGAGGTGATGCTCAGACTTGCACTTAACCCTATTTCTGTTACAAAGAAAGTGGTTAAGAAGCTGTAAAAGTATTCAGTGAACATATCTGCTGCATTCTCAAATAAAGAACGATCCTTATCCATCCCTGAAAATGTACCTCTGTGCATGTTTACATCTGCCCACAAATGCTGCTGTCCACACTTACATGCACATCCATGCAGATGTAAACACACACATGCATGTAGCTATAGGGTTTAGTAGTAAAAATGGATAAACAAAAGTTGCTTTTAAGAATGGAGGTTTTATTAAAAGCTCTGGGAAGCGTATTGCACAGGGGACAAAATACATGTTGTATCCAGCTATAATTATCTTGGCATTTGGTGGGAATTAAAAGACTACCCTTCAGATATTCCAATCTGCAGACCAGCATGGTCTTTAAAACGTTTGATACAAAAGTGAAATCAATCCTCTTACATGTTTTAGAAGTCTGGGGATATCAGAGGTATCAAGAAATAGAGAAATTACATAACAAATTGTGCAAATCAGTCCTGGGGATAGGGAGAGATGTTGGAAATAACATTACCCTCAGGGAATAAAGTAGATTCCCAGTTTCCATTGACAGATTTTTCATGTTGTTAAATTTGGATTAAAGTCAGGGCGGTCATCAGTCGCCAATGGTACCCAAAAAAGTGTGTTGGGCGACTTCACCTTTCATCCAAGCTGACCTGGTTGACAACCTAAAATTTTGGCCAGCTCTATACCCAAAAGCCAGAATCTGTGTGCTCCCTTACGATCGAAGACCAGGCACTTCGAATCTCATGTAACCTCGGGCTACGGGACAACACTGCAGCTGGGACACAGTCAGGTGGTGCAAGTGGCCAACACACCAACCCCTTACACTCTTCTTTCCTTCTTATAGAGCATAGGGCCTTGCCCCCTCCCCCTGCTGATCTACATTCTAACCAGCCTAGGAAACAGTTTCAAGGACATCAAGTCTGGTATTCTGCAAGCAAAATCCATTGTGCATATCTCTTCCTTGCTGACAAAGGAGCACCAGACCATGCAGTTTATAAGCAGGAAACATCACCTCTTGCAGCAAAGTGGACAGTACCCGTTCTCCACCAAGCACAGCTTGTCACAGGTGTCAGTTGTACCCCTATGACACACATTAGTTGCTTTACCCCCTCAGGCTCATCTTCCTGTATCCCCCCTCTCACCCCTGAGTCAGTTTGGTGCCTTTGTTCTATGATTTCCTCTGACTGGCGACGCGACTTCTTGTCTCTTCTATCGAAAATAAGACCATGCTCTCCCCTTCCCCTTCATTCTCCATTTTCACCGTCATCTTAGCGCAGCTGTCAGTAATAAGACCCGGGGTTGGTAGCATTCGGGTAGGAAGGGTTTGGATGGACATTCTAGCCTTGGCCTCCTCCTGCTGTGAGTTTGATACCAAGCATGTGAATCAACTGCCGCTGTTGGCATATCTTTTGGAGTTAAGGGTACTGAAAAAAAAAACTGTTGGTTGTTACTGCTTAACATCCAGTGGCAGCTGATTGCCAGAGGGTGTGTGGAGAAAAAGTGGAATAATAGAAGAATTATGTTTGGTGACTTCAAAACCTGGTGAGGGACCTCAAACTTGCTAGGTGGTAGCCTGGTTGCTGATTGCCTAAAAATTAATTCCAGCCCTGAATCTAATGTATGTCAGAGAATAGATACCCAAGACAGTGTTACAAGATGTCAAGCTGAGTCAACTGCACATCTCCTGTCAGAAGACTGTATGTTCATATGGTTCTGGCTTTTAATCTTCATGGCGTGTGGTGTTTTAAAGTAGCCATGTACATAAGCAAGTGCCCTGAGATCAGAAAAAGAACCCCCTTTCACTCTACCTGTAATCTACAATTTTTAGTCACTACGAATGTTGTACATACTCCCCCCAGCAGACTGCTACTATTTTTGTCAACCCTCTTGTTCATATGGCCCAAATGGCCTGCAAAAACTGAAACTGTTTATGTTTACATGTGTAACTGTATCATCAAAATTAGCTTCGATTTTGGAAATACTAACCTTACTTGCACATACAAGGATGTAATGCCCAGTTTTGCAGCATGGTCAGGATTGTAATAACTTATCACCTCCCTTTTCACTTTCTCCAGGACTTCCTAAAGAAAAAAAGATAAACCATTTTACAAGGAGTTTGCAAATTTCAAGAGGCGCTCATTCAAATCTCCATCCCTTTTATTTCAAAACATGTCATTTACAAGAGAAACAGCAGGTACCTTTCACACACCCATTTGTCACTCGATGCAGGGCATTCAGCAACGGGATTCAATAAAACAAATCACCACTGTAGGATGCAGAAACCTACTAAGCGAGACATGCAGTGACATTACCTCAGTCATACGTCCAGCTTTCACTTGAACCACCAACATGGCCTGACCCAAACAGTTGGACCTTATCAGCAGGCCATTCCAGCCATCATAAAATTTGGACAATGGTGATTCCAAGAATTCTCTGAACGACTGTGAACAGAAAACAACACAGATGTTCTGATGACACAACATTTGCAACATTTAGAACACATCAAACAGGGATGCATGCATGTGCCCATGGGTTTGCAGGTGCACATCTGCATGTTATAGACACACATGCATGTGCATGCACAAATGCACACACACACACATGCACACCTGAACACACTTGTTAACAGCTAACTATAGACACTTAACACTTACCTAAGACTGTTAATTAAAACATAAGCACACTCCTCTGTATGGACATGAAATAACTAATGACTGCACTGCACATGTACATACAAAACCACACTTTTGTGTATGAGCATCAAACAATTACTATATATATATATAAACAGGCTTTTTGGTAAACATACCTGAACATATCTTGATCACTACCTACTTCAGCACACTCTTCAGTGATCACTACACACTTTTTCTGTATCCCCTTCTGAATGGATATACATGTAATGACACTAATCATTATATATGTAAACATACTTTTATGTACATTGCATCTACAATACAACTCAGTAAAATACAACTTTGTTAATCCTACAGGGCAATTATCAAGTGGAAAACTTGAAGTTTTGCATAACATGCAAGAACAATATAAATCACATAGATACAAACAACATAACAAGAGTTTGCAAACACCGATATATATATATATATGTGCATATTTGGATGTCCACATACCTACATACATGCTTAACTATCTACACACAATAGTTCATGTAGTGAAATGCTACACGGAGGGAAGCAAAATGATATGAATACATGTACAAGGGTGGAAGGAAACATGCTCGCAGCATGACATCAAGGTTTATTTCTGCACAGACTCTTCTGAACACATAAGCACAAGAACACTCTTGCTGGTACATAGGTCAGCACACTCCTCTGTACAAATTTCAACAAACTTCTCCAAAAATACCAGAACATACCCTTCAACATGCATTTCAACACACTGTATACCCATCTGAGTACATTAATTTTTGTTTAACTGAAAACACTAATTTCTGCATAACTATAAACCTTCTGAATGTAACTGTAAGTACACACTGGAGCACACAGCTTGGCACTCACTTGAGAAATCTTCTGATGCTGTGGCTTGATAATCTTCAGATGATCCGTGGGCACACAGACAATATTTTTTCCTGAAACAATGTCAGACTCATGTCATCTGTAAATAACCAAATAGATGTGGGGGGATTTTTTTTATTTTTAGCATGTTGACTGTTATGTTAACTTTAACATTCCATTTTCAATCCTAAATTTTTCTGGAGTACTAACAGTTATGTATCATCTGCTATGTTTTCACTGTTTTCTGTTTTCACTGTTCATATCTTTTTCTTCTCATGCACCTCAGGTAAAACAAACAAAAAAATTCTTATACACTTTAACTCCTAACATGTATTTAGTAAGCAGTCAAAATAGTAAAAACTATAATAAACCTCCAAAGTAAACGATGTTTTATTGTTTAACATCTACATGAAAGTCAGCTGCCAAGGCCATGATTATCTATGAGATGGTAAGGTGGGAGAAGGTAGGCTGAGAAAAGTGACGGTCAGAGGAAGAAGAACGAGGGAAGAAACCAGAGTTACTGTTGGCCAGCCTTGTGAAAAGGTGGCACATGGACAGAAAGTATGTGAACTGGACACAGGAGCCAATCTTGCTGCCTTCTGTGTTGATGGCAAACATGTTGCTGCCATGGTGTGGGTTGGGTCTTCAAAGTATATATTAATCATGTGTGGATTCAATCTGAACCAGTACTTTTAAACCTTTAGAGGGATATTAAACATGCAACAAGCCACCCACCCTTACTCCCAAATGAAAAAAAAATCCACTGAAAAAATCGTGTACTAGGACATTTTCCCCTTCTTTCTCTAGCCAGCAGATAGAAGTGCTCACCTTGTCCCACAATCAAGCCGGCTGTAAGGTTACCCCCTATACCTTGCCCAACAACCTGCTGCTCCTTATTTCTGTAGTTTATTGTTTGAGGCTGTAAGAAAAAAATCCAAGGCTAATAACATGCATCAAGAAAGTTCATGTTTAAATCCAGCAGTGGCAAAGATTTAATCCTGGAATATAAGACTGTGCAGACTCCATTCAGCTCTCCCCTAGAACAATAAACTATGTCTCCACACTGTCCATCTGATCTCACTGCAGCTGTCATTAAGGTGGATATTTCGGTGCATGTGTTAGCAACAAGAATCCCATCCCCCCTCATAGTGTGAAATCATCCTGAGGTGAAGCACTTTCCCTATAATAAAATAACCAGTTGACCAACCAACTAGTATCAACCTAGAGCTGTCGGACATGGTATGGGAAAGGGCTTGTCAATAGGAAATAGAGGTCAATGTGACGTGAGGTTAGACTGTCTGACGAATATTTCCATCCAGATGTGCCACCTGTTTACTGGGCTGACCATCAGGGCATTCTTCCAGGGTATACCACCAGCTTCATTTCCTTCATTTAACCCCAAAGTAAAAGCCACATTGAACAGATGAAATATGCATATGTGTCAAATAAAGGCCAAAATTTGTCACTTATGAGTTCATGAGCTGTGAATCTGGATCTGAAGCTTGCCTCAAACATATTCTGCAAGCAGCTGCAACAAAGGCTATCTCCTGACAGGGAAAGGAGGGCAGAAAGTGATAAAGGGTGTTGGTTCAAGAGGAAGGCAAGGAAAGTGTAGTACAGTAGTACCACTCTATTATGACCTTGAATAAAGCAACGAAAAAGGTCTTATCTGAGGGGTGGTCTTATTAAAGAACTAAGCTAGACAGATGGAACAATCGAGCAATGTTTATGAACTCTGTGGACACTGCTAACTACACAACACAATTTTGTTGTCCATACCATAGCCAAAATTTAATCAACACAAAAATACAATAAAAGGTAAATATTCAATGAAAGTGAGTTGGTATTCTTCATAAATGCTTGGAAATCTTTTCATCCAGTCATCAACATCACTCTTGCTCACATTCCCCCTCTCACCATTGCCATGTGCGCATTGTATCTAATGACCCAACATTGTAACCACCCATTCGATACCATAAAAAAAATCATCACAGCAACATTACATTGCCGTACACAATGCTTTTTTCCTTAGACAGTCTTACTGTCGATCATCAGTGCTGATGTCTGGCATACTTTTGTCAGTTTTTGATTTTCATGCGTTGGGTGCCTAGTGCACCTCCCCTGCCTCCCCATCCCCCAGCTTGCCTACATTTACCCCAACTTGCGAGAGCAAACCAACCAATTGGGGTCGTGCATACGCACTGCTTGCCTACATTTGCTCCAATGTGCAAGAGAGAACCTACCAATCAGGATTGTGCACGCATACTGCATGACAGGAAAGTAAATGGGAGACCACACACCCTTCCCTGATTTACAGTGTTTACAACAAACTGCCTAGGAATTTGAAACTGACTGCCCAAAAGTCGCAACTCATTTTCAAACTGAAGGCCATAAGTCAGAATGGAGGAAAAGTCGTATCTGGGGCATAAGCTATTTAACAGAATATGTTCCGTTAATAAAAAAAATTGGCCAGAATGGAGAAGTTGTAATAGCGAGTGTCATTATAAGAAGGTTCTACTGTACCTGGAGAAAAACCCTGTGGACAGGCCCTTGAAAATGGATGCCACATGCACAAAAAGTGTGTGCCAGACACAGCCCTTTGTTTCAGTGATGATCACAATTGTTACCACCATGCTACATGCTGATGCCAGAATACACTGGTGAGCAACTTTAGGAAATAATCCTGTCCCTTAACATGTATATCATCAAACATTCATATCATCAACATTCATATATCAATAAACCTAAATTTTTCCCTCCCCTGAAAAAAAATTAAATGAAAAAATCCACATGTGCCAAACTTGACATGCTCACGTATGGTCTGCACATTAAATGTTAACACACTAGTCCTCCTGCAGTTTTCATCACTTGTTTATGGCAAGACTCACTGATGGTCTGACTCCTTCAAAAGGGCACACAAGACCGTCTTTTCTTTTGATCATCATTTCAAGTTGTTCTGAAAGACGTCTTTGATGTCTGATGATGTTCACGACTTTCCTTAAGGCTCCTTCCAGAATGTTATGTTTTTTCTAAAATCAGACTGGGGAATCATTAGTTACATTTTCATTTACATAAGTGCAAGAGAAACCATCTGCTGCAACATTAGATTCAAGACTATACAAGACTGATTAGTGCAAAAGAAGTCACTGGTTGCCATATTAGAAGATGCAACTAGATTAGTACAAAAGAACCTGAAATCCCTCGGTTAAAATCTGTTCTATGATCTGTTGTCTATAAACACAAAACATCAATGCACACATGGGGCAGACTGATTGAATGCATGGCCTGCTGCATGGGTTGTCTCTCTTGTCCCACTGTTTTCCACATATCAGCCCCTTTCCGCCATCTAAAATACTGGCAGCATCATGAACTCAGCAACTTGCTGACATAACTTGTGCCTCACATCAATGCATGGTGAATATTAAATAATGGTCTTGCTTCTTCCATGATAAATGGTATCATGGTATAAATGGTATTACAGTAGCAGAAGGGTTATCATCACTAACTTCAGGGACAAAAACACCATGTGAAATTACCAAAAAGACCATTTTGAATGTACTGTCCCTGCCTTTTACTTTTTAGTAGACAAAATTTCCATCAATCATTCTGCTCAAAATCTAAGCTAAAGCACAATGCAACAGCATGGAATGCTGAAAAGACCCTCATGCATAAAACCTAGACAACAGTGACTTCTTCAGTCTGTAATCTTCCATTTGACAGAACTGCAAACAATACACACTTGGAACACTTAAATTCAAAGCTTTGTCTCATCAGTGGTAAACTGAAGTAATATAGGAGACAAAAGAACGCAAGATAGGAAACCAAAATATTCCATTTTCAAGCTAGTCTTGGTATGTGTTTGGCAGCACAGAATTACTAATACTAGCTGAATGCATGCTGATTTAAAAGTCTTACCTGTAATTGAACTTCGTAAGGAACGCTATGCAGAGGCGTTGCTGAGTCTGCCATTCTGAAATTACAATAAAGTCAAGGAAAGTTTTTATAAAAGTAGTAACAAATGCATTTTAAAATAACCACTCTAACAATACTATACTAGATTACTACTATTACTAGGCATGCTATTAGTATTATGCAATTGCTAATGCTGTACAATTATTTAAAGTCTCCAACAGTTCTGGAAATCAAATTGTGCATGGGAAAAAGCAGAAATAGCAATTACATAATCAGATTTTTGGATAATGATTAATATAAAAGAAAGTAATTAAGTATATTTACATCATTCACATTTCTTTAGATTATTGGCTACAGTAACATGGGTGATCTGGCACAAAAGGATGGTTGATTTCATGTCACTTAACATCCCACTACAAACAAAGTCCATATTATCAGTACAGTGTATCCAAGACAAGTTAAACTTAAAGACACTTAGATTTGTTAGAAGAGGATGCCTTAACCACTGGACTTGGTTATGAATTATGGGGTGTAGGGGATGCTTTGCATTACTTACTCCTAGTCATAAACAGCCTTATTGATATAATATTCTCATTTATATGCTCCTTTTTTTGGTAATGGGGTATACATATCAGGAGAAATTTTAAATCTCATCACTCGTATGATTCCTGTGAACAAAAGTGCTGATACCTTACAAATTGGTTTTCCACCGTTAGCGTCTTGCTCCTTCTGAGGGAATTAGTTTTGAACCTAATCTCATACACACTTGCTTTTCTGATGCAGCTGTAGATATTTCTGAAACAATAAAAGCATGCATTTTTCAGTCTGACCTAACACTGTAAAAGTTGTATAAGTTTATTTTTATACATTCCTCCATCCACACCAGACACCTAATCTGTTTTGTTTGATCTTTTAAGCCACCCATGCATTCTAACTGAAATCAGAAAATAATAATACAAATGAATGTTTCTTAAATAACTTGACATCTATGACAGTATCAGTAATTACTTTTTATGATATAGTATATATAGTAAAATATACTACCACTTGTACCAGTACGGCAGTACCACTACCAGTTCTGGTCTACCACAGATGAGATGTGAGATACACTACTTCAAACAGTCCGCATGATATCTACAGTTTCTAATTATCAAACCCGTACAAGTCTAGCACACTTATGATCTCAACTACCTGTTTAAAAGTCTTGATAACATTTTAGTCTGTATCATCGTATTGAAAAGATCCATCGTCTAGCAACAATGCTGAACTCAGCGGTAGCAGAGAAAGTTGCAGGGGCGGCTACTCGTGACTCTTTTTCTAAACTACTATTTCCCACATGGCACAACCGCCAAATTACACACCACTGTAAAATTATGTGTGTGCGTGTGTGTGTGTGTGGTGATCAATATATTCTTGGAATACAGAAAATACAATCAGGCTAGAACAATGTAATATGCACCAGAATTACTGTGTCATGATTTTAGCATAGCGTACACGTTAATGGTTTTCGGTACATATGAGAAGTTTGACCAACTGCCGATTTGGAACTAAATGAGACACTTGTCTTCATGTTAACGCCGATGCAGGACGACGCTGCAACATGTTCGAGGACGATGCAAATACTATTTTCCTGGCAGTCTTGGTATTCTCATGGTTTGTTTACCTCTGGGAATCGTACCTCTCTGCAAGACAGGTAAGTAGGATTAGCACTAGAGATCAATCATCTTCATTCTGGCTGTTTTTTGCTTTTGATTGAGATTTATGAAAACTAATAAACTCAGTTTCATCTGGCGTCTGTTCACCAACTGCACACCCAGGAAGCAAAATTCACTGACTTTGCAACAGCTGTTCTACCATAAGTGTATTTGTAGTTTGATAACTCAGCAAATTTTACATTTGCAAAGTTTCCCTTGAGATTTTTTAAAATTCTTTTTAAAATGAGAACTGAAAAGTGAAAGAACTTTGTCACATTCATGACTTTGTGTATTTGTAGAATTTTCAGTAATTGCTTTAAGATAGTATATTCATTATTCATAGTGACTCTCAACTCCTACATAATCTGATACAGATTCCGTTGTTAATCTTAACAGAATCCAGTGCCTGTGGGGTATACTGAATCTTGATAATCTGCTCCTTTCCACAACTTTAGATAGTAACTGCTTACTAGGCAAGTTGGCCATGTTATTATGTAATAATATTAGTGCAACTTGATTACTACAGAGAGCTGTGTACCTGAAGTACACCACTGTCCCTGATGTGCTGGAGGGAGTTCTTGATAAGGAGACATTTGAAAAAGCTCGCCTTTACCAGTTAGAAAAGAGCAACTTTAGCTTCTGGTCTAACCTTTATTCTCAGGTGGAATCAACCGTAAGTGTTAGATATTTCATTTTTATACAACAATGTTTCTAAAGAGTTAAAAATCATAATTGTATTTACTGTTTGTGCTAAGATTAAGAATGTGTACTTTCACAAAATTAATTCCTGAATATTTTAATATTTATAAATGAAAGATGCATGACCTTATGGTAGTCCATGTGCTCTTTGTCTCTAACGTCGTCATACTTCATTTTGCTTTGCACAAGGTAATTTTTTTAAAAAGTCTATTTTCTGAAATATCAGTTTGAAGCACACAGTGAAATAAAACAAGGCACAGATGTTCAGTAAATGCACAAATAATGAAATATGCTGACAGCAAGTGGTGACAGTTTAGAACTGTAAAGAAGGGTACCAGCTGGCACTGGGTTTAGAGCTTCTAGATAATAGAAATAGAAAACACTGCACCTAATGCATGCATGTACATGCATGCGCATCCACACACACACACACAGAAATGCAGAATCTATCTTTGTCATGTGGTATCTATTTTCAATTTCTAGTCAAATGCCTATTAAATGAGCCAAGAAAGTGCCAAAAAAAAATCCTGGTAGCACCATACAGTGTATAGTGCTTTAGGATAGCGATCACTTTATGTAGTCTTTATTTAAATAAAAATACATTATTTCAATTTTTTTATATTTTGCTGTTAATCCGCTGTAAGATCAGTTTTAAAGGTGTTTGAATTGCTTGCCGCATGGCAACATAAATGTCATTGATTACATGCACCACCATGACAGACAAAATACCTGACTCCTTAAATTTGTTGTCATGAGGCAAGTGTTTTGAAACGAATGTTGACGCACCAGTTCAGATGGTCTGACAACATTTGCACAAATTTCAGGTCATCCTTTTGCTGGGAGGCCTACCTTTCTTATGGGCAGTGTCCGGCCATGTTATTGCAAAGTTTGGTTATGGCCCAGAGCATGAGGTATTAATTAGCACGTGCAGTTGTGATGATATTGATGTTATTTGTACTTTATCATTTTCTTTGTCAAGTTAACCAATATGATAATTTTTATCTTAAATATCTGCAGTTCATGGTTAAAACATATATAACTCTTGTTTACACTAAGGAGATCTGAAAAGATTATGGTCATCTGTTTTTCCAGACATGGATTCTTGTGCATTCCCTAGAAAAATTCACCTGGAATGCATGGTCTTAGGTGATAAGAGGATTTTCACAAATGATTGTTCGGTTCAAATAGACAACATACTCATCAAGACATGATTTTGGCTTATAGTCATTTCAAAATCTACAAAGTGTCTTGTCTTGGATAGTTGATGATGACTTTTTTGCCAAAATGAGATTACAAAATTTTTGGCTTAAAGAATGCTGAGCTCCCTACACTTACACCTCTATCTTACACCATGGATAATTTTTTTTAAAGTTAGATTTTAAAATATTTAAGGAAGATTAGATATGTTCAGGACCTTTTTTTTTAGATGAAAGGTGTGTGGTTAACTGCTGTTTGAAAAGGAATCATTTAGTGTGGAGTAAGCCATAATAACAGTAATAACTAATACAAAGCTGTGCATTAAATCATATCTACTTTTGTTCCCCATCAGATCACACAGTCATTGGTCTTCACCCTTTTTTCAATGCTGTTCTCTACTGTGACATCCATGCCGTGGACTGTCTACAACACTTTTGTCATTGAACAGAAGCATGGCTTCAACCAGCAAGTATGGGCCATTACAGATGTTGGGCATAGTTGTCCTTGTTCATTATTTTCAGTATTCAGTGATTTAGGTTGAGATGAACGCAATTCATTTGTGTTCATATGTTTGTGCATACGCATAGGTATTTTAGCTGTTTGTGGGGAAATTTTACCTTATCCATTTTTTTTATCATTGTCCTTTCCCTTATGGCTTCTATAACATAATAGTCAAGTAAGTTGTTTTGTTTAGCCCTCTGGTACAAGTTTTTTTTAAATGCTCTCTTTTTCAGTATGTCATAAAATGTTTATGAACGATTAAAGATGGAGATCTGGGGTGGCTTGTTTGGATGTTCTTAACACCTATAAGTTAACCCTGTCCCTTACTAGTGAAGCTGGTTGTAGTGGATATGTTTCCAATTAGTTGAGTGTTCTTAGCACAGTCGCATGCTATGGTATAAGTGATATTCCTGACATGCCAGTAAGCTGCGGAATGTCACAGAGAACAGGAACCCCTCGATGGTGGGTGGTTCGTGAGTCGTGCCTAAGACTTAAAAGTTAGCATCTAGTAGTTTCCCTACCAGACACCTGGCACTGTAGGGAACAGTACTAGGACTGGTTGGTCCGGTGTCTGCATAATGTGATGAGGTGGGACTGAAGCTCATGTTGCAACAGCAGTCCCATGCGTGACCCCATGTTAACTTGTCGCAAGCAGCAGCATCCTGATTTGCACGTAGCTTGAGGTGGGATGTTAAGCAGAAAACCAGTCCATGGAGAACAGAATCAGATGTGCAGGATTTATTATTATTTATTGTCACATTCAAGTATCTTTTATCCACTTACACACCAGCTGACAAATACTACAGGAGTAGAACTTTGAAAGCATTTGTGGCTAATAAAGGTTGGCATAAAAGATGATCTGCCTCACCAGCATCATCAGTAAACCTTTTCTGACTCTTGTCTAGGAGATAGAGAGTGTACAGTTATGATCACATTTAGGAGAGGTCATAGGGTTACAAGTGCCCATGCAACCTAGTTTTTGGAAGAAATGGTCATTAGCAGAGTTGGAGCACTTTTTTGAACATGCAGGGAGATAACATCCATGCAGGCCAGGCCTGCTTGTTAGCAAAATTCTTGCAGATTAATCTCAGCTTAGCTTTGTGTACCTTGGTTTCTTGTAATATATTGCATTTCCACAGCTTCTTTTCTGAAAGAGGACTCATTCCTTTAAAAAGAAAAGAAATTAAGCTCACAATCAGCAGACGTACTAAGATGCCTGTGTTCTGGGGACAACAATGCTTTTATTTTGAGATCGGAATCTGCTTCCAGACACCAGGATTTTTTGTCAAGGATCAGCTGAAAAAGTTTGTGGTGATGATGGTGATTGTTCTTCCGATTGTTGCCACGCTCATCTTCATCATCAAAGCTGGTGGGGACTACTTTTTCATATATGCCTGGTTCTTCACCTTCATTGTTTCTTTGGTGAGTGGCATGATGGTGGAGGTGATAAAAGGAAAGATGATATCCTCTTCCAAGATAAAAAGAATTTCGCTTTCCAGACAGGGTTTTTTAATTTTTGCAAGGTGGTAGGAGGGGACGGCAAATGTTGCAGATACTTAGCCAGGAATTTTTCTTCTTACAGCCCTCCGCTTTTGTTGCTTTCAGAAAACATTGTCATGGTATCAGAGTATCAGATCATGGTTTTAATTACTTTTAATTATTACTGAAGCAATATGCATTTTTTGTCATACTTTTTTGATCTTGCAGTTGCTTATTACTATTTATGCGGACTACATTGCCCCACTGTTTGACAAGTTTACACCTCTACCTGAAGGAGAGCTTCGCACAGAGATTGAGAAACTGGCTGCGAGCATTGACTTTCCTCTGAAGAAACTGTATGTTGTGGAGGGTGAGTATTTTCAAGTACTTTCAGAAACTCTTGGATCTTACCACCTCAGATCTAAATCCTGTTACCCCTTAACCCATTCCCCCTCCTCCTCCTTCCCCATCCCCCAAATGAGGCAGAGGTGCAGCACAACAGAAAAGTATCTTTCTTGCAGTCTAAATGATTTTAAGCTTGTCCCTATTTTTGCAGATCTTGGAAGCCTTAAATAATCTTATTCTAGTGTATACATTTGAATGGGTGATACAGCTTGGCATAAATATTAAAGATGTTGAAGTCATGTGATCACATTTTGCGTTGACTGCTTCTGAGAATGGCCAATGATGCAAGTACAGTAGCTACAACAGTGAGGGAGTCCCCATGATCTATTTTTACAGCTGGTTTCGTAGGCCATAAGCTAGTGAAGGTCACTGAGTGCTACTGCATGCCATGATTTGGGGAGAACTATTGCTTGAGTAGGTTTCTTGCTGAAAGACCCATTTTGACTTTGAGAAACCAGGCTTCAAGCCTAGCACTAACACCCCAGATCTCTTGATTAAGTTGACCATCTTGATGCTAATGTTTACTGTACCTAATGGGAGACTAAAACAGAGTATGGTAACTATGGCACCTTTGGTGTGGGTCATGCAGGAGAGTGATATCTGTAAGGTTAAAGTTTTCAGAATTCTTCACAAATAAAAATTGTTTCTATTTTGTAGGATGGACATATTAGGCTTGTGTTTTCTTTCTGTAGGTTCCAAAAGATCATCACACAGCAATGCCTATTTCTATGGGTTCTTCAAAAACAAGCGCATTGTCTTGTTTGATACTTTACTCGAGGACTACACTCCCATCAACCAAGATGCCAAGGTGGAGGGAGCTGGAGCTGAGGTCAGGGACAGTCTCAGATGATGAACTTTAGTTGGCACAGAATATTTCATGACCTAGCCAGAGCAAACTTCTTTTTTTTTTCTCTCTCTCTCTCCTCCAGGGAAGTCACTAGGCAAGTGGCGGTTAGTCAAACATCTTGAAAAGACTGCACTTCTTTGATGATTAGTGCTGAGTCAGCCACTTAGGGTAGTATGCTGACAAGCAGTTGGGCCCCATTAAATGGGTGGCACATACAGAGAAATGCATTTTCTGGAGAGGGAACCTAAAAACTGCCATGCATGAATTTTGGTGACTTGGTGGCAGAGTGACACTAGCCTGTTCTCTGAGATAACAGGTGAAAAGACTGACACCATCCTGTCCTCCGAAGCTGTGAAAATATACAATTTTGGTTATGCATGAGTGAAATGTTATAATGTGTTGCCATGGGAAATGAGTAGCTCACGAAAGTTTAACGTGCTTGTAGAACACTGAGCAGGAGGAGAGTGCCAAGGACGACGAACCCAAGGTGCGGAACACAGATGAAAGTTCTGAAGGGCCAGAAGTCAAGGATAAGGAAGAGCATGAAGGAAAGAGTGACGAACAGAAGGGTGAAAAGAAGAAGAAACAAACAGGGTGCAGCAACCAAGAGGTTCTGGCAGTCTTGGGGCATGAACTGGGTCACTGGTACCTGAGCCACAATCTCAAGAATCTTCTCATTTCACAGGTGAGGAAGGAAAATGCCTTGCCAGTTTTGCAGGCAAGACTGACATGAAACTTATCTGCCAAGTTATCTCAGTTTAAATTTTATGTTTTGAATTTATTTTGCATCCAAGAGACTGCAGATGTTCAAATACAGAAATGATTTCAGAAGAGGATGGGTGTGGTTTGGGGGGGGGGGGTCATTTCCAGCCTGTAAAGCTGGGAGTGAGGAGAGGGTCATGTGTATCAAGGATGGCAGCAAGCTAGCAGAACGCAGCTTATATAGACTAGCAAATAGAGTCAGAAAGTGATACATGGGATGTTCAGATATATTATCACATGTAAGTAATGGTGGTGATGAGGTGTGTGGTAGACATGGCTGTTCATTAACAACAAACAAGCCTGCAGGATGTACAGCATTAGATTCCTACCCATGTTTCTTGCCACTTCAATCTTAGCAGTTACGTAAAAGCTAAGGTGAGATCTATACTGCTCTATCTTAAATGTAAAAATTAGTTTCATGTTAATACAGTAACTCACACACACACACACATATATATATATACAAACACACCTTAACAATCCCTTGTTATGGAAACAACATGAAGAATGAATCAAATTTTCTTTGTAAAGGCCTTCCAGACTTACACCTGAGATAGACAGAATTAGAGGACCTTTGTTTCTGCCCTCCATGCCAGCCAGAATTCAAGGCAAATGGGTGCATGTATGATTACGCACACAAACTTGCACACATGCCCCTGACCAATCTTCACAGAAAAGCATCAGATTTGCGTTTGATCCACAGCTACATTTATCTTGTTCACAGGTGAACACATTTTTGTGTTTCCTGGTGTTCGGCTTGCTGATCAACAAGCAAGTGCTGTACACTGCCTTTGGGTTTTCCTCCCGGCCTACTATTGTTGGTCTGCTGATCATTTTCCAGTTTATCTTCGCACCATACAATGAGGTAGGCAGTACAACAATGCCTGATGCTTTATCAGTTTTTAAACAATGTTATTTTTAAAAAATATCTTATGAATGTAGGGAAGAGAGGTATTGCAGTTAGGAGGGAATATACTGAAAAGGTAGCAGAGGTTCAAGGTTTCAAATTTTTCTTTTCTTTCACTCCTGGAGAGGAGGGGAGGGGGCAGAAAATAATACAAAATATGCAAGAGCATTTCAAAGATTAGTTAATCCACAGTGTAAGTACATAATATAAAGAGGTACAGTTATGAGATGTTATTCGAATTCTAATAAACTGAGGTGTCTTGGCTAAGAGGTTTTTTTTTTGGGGGGGGGGG
>SMGT01015627.1:121762-166185 GCA_004794575.1 Lanistes nyassanus | reverse complement strand
GGGGGGGGGTTTGAGGTAAGCAAATGGTGAAATTTGTAAATATTGAGGTGTTTTCTAAAATATGGAGGTATGAGTTTGTTATGTTCATTATTAAAGTTATCGCAGTAAAATTGGTAATGGAGCTTGTCACCAATATCGTTTCTGTTACAAAGTTTGCAGAGTCTGTCCTCCCTAGGCACCTGTTGAATTTTTAGTGACTAGACTGGAAAACTGTTGTTCACAGTTTGAATTAAGTAGTGGTATAGACTGGTTAGGGGGTAATATTTTCAAGTAAGACTCAAATTTAAAAGATGTTTTAAACATTCTGTAGTTCTTGTACCCGTCTTTTACATTAATTTTGCCATGCCAGTTTTGAATAAACTGATCTTGCAGAGTTCTATCAACTGGTTTGTTTTGTTTTTTTTTTACTACCAATCGTAAGCACAGGAGAGGTTGCTTTGAGTGGTCCAGAAACTATTTAAAGTAAGATTTGGGAGTATAGATTGAACACTCTGGATATAGCTTGAAGTATCCTTCCCTTTTTCATGCATTTGTGGTGGGACTCTGTAATTCTAGAAAGTTTATTATGATTGCTGGGGCTGACTAGTATAAACCAGAAGCATATCCTGCTGAGGACATGAACATTTATAGGAAACTGTCCTAGTTCACCTAGAACCATGTTTATAGAGGTAGACTTTCTCAGCCTCAGAATACGTTTATAAAATCTTAATTGTAGCTTCACGGATAACTCGTTTATTGTGGGGCCCATATTTCACAACCATAAATCACTGTGGTTCTTTTGAAAAGATCTCCATGGATGTCAGTTGGTAAATGAAGCTTTGTAAATCTGCAAGTGCGAATCCCACCTGTAGTATGACATAATGAATCTCTGGAAGGTGTGGGTTAATAGGAACTAGGTAGAGATATGCAGGTGCAAAACCATGAACAAGAAGAACACGAGAGCATGTACAACTTCAAAATTTATGGAGACATTTTTGTCAGCTGCAGGTGTCTAGGGGTACTAGCCTGGTGGTACAACAGAAAATACAAAGGCTCAAAAACAAGTGTTATGTGCACTAGATCAGCAACAGGGTTATGGATGTTACTTCATAATGTGGAAGGAATGTTTGTAATGTAGAGGAAATGTTTGTGATGCAAAGTTTGGTGTGTTGGGTGTGTGGCAGCTCCTGTCCTTCTGCATGACTATGCTGAGTCGACGATTTGAGTTTCAAGCTGATGCCTTCGCCAAGAGCATGCACTATGCTGAGAAGCTTAAGTCAGCCTTGATCAAGTTGAACCGTGATAACCTGGGCTTTCCACTTACTGACTGGTTATTCTCTGCCTGGCATTACTCACATCCTCCTCTTCTGGAACGCTTGAAGGCTCTTGGCAAGACAGAATAACTACCAAAATGTGGATGTTGTCAGAATTGGGATTAGAGCAGAGCTAAAGAGAAGTATTTTGATGAAAATGTTTATTACTGTTTTAGTTAACAGGTTAGAAGGAATTTACTTGAATTATACATTTTAGATTGAGTTGGAACTTCAAGTTTCTTGCTTTTAAATTTGCTGACTTTAAATAATTATGTTCAAGATCTCAGCTTTTCAGTTTTGACTAACATTGTTCTCCGAACTGAATTGTACATGTGATGATCATATTTATTGTGGTGAATCAGCACGAAATCAGATTTGTCCATGGATGAGCAACCAGCCATATAGGCGCTTGAATTCCCATTGTTATGATAAAAATGTTAGCATAGTGGGAGCTTTGTTCTGAATGGAAAATTTAGCATATTTTTGTATCGTGCTGAATGCTGTCTTATCAGTTAGGAGGGGCTACAGCTCGTAGGAGGTTGATTTTACTAACCATGTTTAGTCTGTTGGAGTGTTATTTCTGCATTTATTGTTGGTTTCGGGAGGGACGAGGAGTGTTTCTGCATGCTTGTTTTTGTGCGAGTGAGCAGGTTACTTGGCTGTTTGTGGCATTTGACAGTGATGACAGCTTGCATTTCTTAACACTTGCCAGCACACCTAAACACAATGTCACCATATTTGCATGTTCAGCAGTCTGTGCTCGTATTTTGAGGTGGTTCAGAACAAATGGTGGGACCTACTTGTAGTTTAGTCCTCTTTCCTGTTTGTGGAGCTGAAGGCCTCAACAGTTGTCATCATCTTCCTGCAGTCTTTTTTTTTTTTTTTTGCCTCCTTCCCAATACAGATTGGTGAATTGAGCTCTAAAGCTAGGCTCCATTGTCAGGTCTGATTTGGTCCCCCCACCCCTGCCTTGTGGGTTCTAGTCTTATCTGTCTAGTGACTGCCAAGCAACATTTGAGGTCTTTTTCCACAGTGTGTGATCCATTTGTTGATAAGTAGGACCTACTGCAACGTCAATAAATTGGAGAGGAATTTTGTAGGGAAGAGAAAATTTCCCCCTCTCACAGCGGAAATGTTGAAAATGTTTGGTTTCAAGTGTTTTGGGGGGAAGCAAGAATAAAATTCACAAAAGTGCAATCAAAACATCAAATGTTTGATGTACACCTTCGCTGTCATTGCCCCAAACATCCTTCACAGTAGTTATCTTTTTATTTTATTTGCGGTGGTGCTACTCTGTGGAGACTTGAGAAAAAATATGGTGAAACTAAGATGGTATATGCATGTACCATACTGCTGTTCGTGGTAGACTTGCACAGGTACACCACTAGCAACATGAGAATGATGTTGCTATTTCCGTTTTATGCACAATTTTTACTTTCATAAGAACCATAAAAATAACACAAGGAACTGCCATCATGTTCTGACAACATCCTCTGAAAAGAGGAACATTCTGTCCTGAGTGTTTATGTTGTGGCTCATTTTTTGTGGTTTATTTTTGTTTCCTGTGCTGCACTGTCCATTATTGAAAACTCGAAATGCGTATCTTTGTTCTTACTACATGTCCATTATGTCCACTTATACATGTATTGAGATGACCAGGATCTATGATGTCCACATAAGCAAATGTTACTACATGTATTAGACATGGATTTGTTACTCAAAAGTACTCCAGCCAGATTTCTCTACGACATGACCATGCATCTACATGTATTAGACATGGATATGTTACTCAGAAGTGCTCCAACCAGGTTTCTCTGTCCACATAAGCTTTACTTACATATTAGACATGGATGTGTTACTGGAAAGTACATCAGCCAGGCTTTATATTGACGTAAACAAGTGTCAGCTGTCACTGTTAGATGTGTTACTTGAATCCAGAAACATGTACCTGTTTTCATCAAACCACATGCGACAACTGCCATCAGAAATAAAAGTATTTTGCTTCAAATATTTGTATCTGTACCATGTGTTTGGATGCTTATACAGTACATGTATATGAATGGTTGGTGAGGCTTTGTGTTCATTCCACTCATTGAAACTCGCACCAGAAGGAACATGGACTTGGTGACTTCACAATGTCCATAGTTTGCTGCAGCTCACTGCTGATTCAGGATTTGACCTTCCCAAATGTGCTGAATGGTACCAAACAATGCCAAACAGCAGCAGGATACACATCTTTTCTCTTTGTATAAACATGGTCTCACACTGTGGACCCATGGACACACTTGTCAGGAATCCATCTGTCCCTTCCCAGCCCAAGTCTCATCCCTGCTGAACCAAACTGCTTTCACCCAGCTGAGAAGACATCTAAAATGTGGTGTTGAAGTTTTAATCTTCTATCAATCATTTAGTATTACACATAAGTGAAAAATATGTGCACATAATTCCTACCATGCAGTATCATGTACACAACAGGAAAAGTTGGCATTTTAGCAATCTTACCAGATGTATCAACTCATCATGCTGACTTTCAGCCCTCATCCTAACATTTGCTCACAGTAACAATATAAGGCGCTTGAAAATGCACAAATATTTATCGCATCACATGCAGGTAATTGCACATGCATCTGCATGCACACACAAACATCATACTGCTAACATACTGCTTAAATCCTTTCATCTGAGTTTATGGTACTAGAGTATTTATTTGCAAAAGATGTTTACTGCACCAAAGGGAAACAGACCCAGCTAAAGGAACACACCGGAAGAAAAAAATCCCAAGAAAATTTATGCAGTTAAGTCTCATGGGAACACCTCCCCAAAAACAGTTTCTAGTTTATCTTTCCAAACATTGTATTATCAGTGGCATTGTGGACCATGGATCATGATTTTCAAGACAGACTGCAATCATAATTACATCTCAAAATATATAGATTACTTTTTCATAACTGTAAACATACAAAACAGATTTGGTTCAAAGTTGTAAACTGAATTATTCTTTAGATCTCTTTACCTTAGCAGGAAAAGAAAATGCAAATATGCAAGTACATCACTTGAATGACTACAAAGCCAGTCTATCTTTCTGAATATTGCAAGAACAATAATAAAATGAAACAACCAAGCACCAGGTAATCCTTGCTAAATGCATTAATTCCCATGCCGTATACTGAGAAACAAGAACACAGTTTATGATCCATCTGTACGGTTAATACACTTACATTAAATGTCACATTCTCTTTCAGTGCATTCTGGATTTTAATAGGCAGAAGTAAACAAAGCCAAAAGAAAACACATTGCCATGGTCTCTCAAGGGCTTGCACCGAAGTCATGAATGCAAGCAGTTCCACACCTGTCTTGATTTCAAAAGTGACATTATGTCAGATGTCAACTCAAAAATGACATGCAAGATGTCATCTCAGCACTAGCTCACAATTCTTGAGAAGAATGCCAATATTAAAAAGTTCCCAAGATATTTAGCTAGTTTAATGGCTTACTCTTTAACAAAAGCCAGACCAGCTGTGTGTGGAACAAAATCTGGATCCTTATATTTAGAGTGTTATGCTCCTTCAAACCCATGTTGCCATGGCTACAAGTACAAGGTGTCTTGCACAGTATGAAGTTTCAAAGTATCTTGTAACTTTCCTTCAGTTCCAAGGTCCATCTGGAAAAAATTGAAACAGAAAATGTTATAATTAAACATGTATATGCTTATTATTCACATCTGAAGGAGACTATTGAAAAAAATGACTCTCAAGGTAACTGAATTGTGCTCAAAAACATTTTGAAGTTTTCTTAGTTTATTAATAACTCACCCCAATGAAGTCTTTGATGGGACTGGAGCTCAGAACAGGCCAGAAGGCTTTCACTGTGGCAGCATCCACAAGATTTCTGACACTTGTATAGCACTGGTACAAAACTCCTTTTATCCCATGCGCCTGACAGTAGGTCAACACTGCAAGTGGATATCAGAAGACTCTAATTCTGCATCAGTTTTCACTGTTCTGGCCTTTGTCTTTTTTTCAAATGAAAAAGAAATGCAATTAAAGAAAAAGCAAAAAGGAAAATCAAGTGGGTGTACATGTTTGATGTGGTTACCTGAAACTGATCCCAGCTATATTTGCTAACTAACAAGCCTCCTGTGGTGCATTTCTACTAAGGTGTTCCTCAATGGATAGGAGGAAAGAAGTCAGTGTGAACATTGTACATTTGCTTAGGAGTTTGTGTGAAAACAGAATGCTTAACTAGGAATTAGTGTGAAAACTGTGTTCACCTAGAAGTTAGTGTGAAAATTGTATGGCTGTCAGGAACGCCTAGTAACCGGTACACACATTTTTAAAAAAGAGCGAAAGTGGGGAGTTCAACAGCAGGTCAGCCAGACCTTCGCCTGTCAAGAGTGAAGACTTTTTTCTGGTGTTTTTCAATTAGGGAGGATTTTAAGAATAAAATTTGTAGTTTCAAAACTGCTGAATCATTGGAGACAAACTTCCCAGAATCTTCTCCTAAACTAAAATAGTATGGAATTTTTGACATCACGTGATCGGACTGTATATTAGGGCCGGCAACCCATCGAAGCTTAACCTGTTCACATATACAACTTGTAGTAAACATCTAAATTTTGTTGTCAATAACTAGCCCATGGTCAGCTATCAAAGGTGACTGATCCTTATAGCAATAAACTTGAAGTAAAGTAGAGAAATCAAAGCAGGCATAGGATGCAAGTCCAAGAACTTGACCAGAGTTAGCAGAATTGGAGTCTGGTGTTGTATGTAGTGGAAGACATTTTTAGTAATTGTTGCAGAGTCAAAACTCTGGCAATTACTCGTCTACAGATTTCGCATCTGCTAGAGCTGAGTAGTGCTAAGGAGAGCACAATTAGACCACATAGGAATCCGCGGATTTGCCGAGTTTGTCCCTGATTCCAGAGAGAGAGCCAAACATCAACGTACTCACTGTAAGAAAAGATAGACACTTTTGATCGTTGGAATATTACTAAACAACCAAGTGTACTTTGGTTCAAGAGGACTGGTTGAAAAGAACTTCAGTTACTAAGTTGTCGGCATCCACGACTTCACCAGTGCGCTGTATCATCGCCGTCTTCAGTTTCATTGCCTGTCTACTATATTATTACCCATCTTCATTCTCATCGCTTGTCTACTTTCATCACCTGTCTACTGTATCATCGCCCGTCTTCCTCTTCTACCATCCAGTTGGTTAATCTTCGCGTTTGAACAGATATGCGCGACACAATCATTTATGAGTGGACTGTTATGTAGTTCCATCACCTGAACTTATTTTGAGTGAAACTGCATATAGACAGCAACTTTTATTTCATCAGTAGAAACACGTCTTTTGGACTGTGTGATTGAACGTGAAGTCTGGTTAGTGCGTTTCATGGATTATTACCTTTACAGTACATGCTTTTTAAATTTTCAAATATTTTCTTTGTGTGTACTAAAGTAAAGGGTGGAAATAGAACACAGTTGTGTTTGTCTTGGAGTGACTGGGCATCTAAGAAATTTAATCATGAACATGCACTCACACATACATAACACGTTTTAGAAAATTAAAGACTGGGTTTTTGACAACGGCCACCTAAGGGTAAGTGTCAAAAATGTATGCTCTCCTAGGAGTTAGTGTGAACAATATACACTAACCTTGTGCAGGCACTCCAGTCACCAGGTTAGGCTGCTCCAGGACAGGACACCTGAGATCATCAGCAATATGGGATGTTTTAAGCTTCCTCAAAACAGGAAGAGGCAAATCTGAGGTGGGCACATCGCTGATATATCTGCTGGCATGAGAAGTGTTCAGCACCAGCACAAATGCATCCTGCATTCTTAAGCCTGAAAATAACTGGAAGACCACATGCAGTGTGAACAAGTGAACAAAAGAAAGCTAACTCCTTTGCTAATAGTCAAATTTACATTAATAAAGAGTAGTTTAAGAGTTTCTTTCCTTTTAATCTGTCAGGGATTTTTTTTAAAATTAAAGAACATGCAGCATCTCTTAGTTTCTCTTTTTCTTTTATTATCAAAAGTTATCATATGTTCATCCTGAGGGCTGGTTAGTTACCTGGTTCACCCATGAGCTGCACTGTTCAACAGCAACATCAGCAGTGCAAAGACAGATAAATTTTGAAGGACATCCACCACTGCGGTAGATGTAACACTTCTTATCCATCAGGGATTGCTGCATCAGTGTCTGTGAATCCTGATCTTGGAGGCCACTAAAGATGCCTCCAACAAGCTGATATTTGGAGTGTTTGATGCAAGTGCCCACAAATCCTGCAGGATGAAAAAGCTGAATTACACTTGCAGCTCCAACAAACTGAGCAGATATAAATCCCAAATCATGCCTCCTTCAGTTTCCTGTTTCAAAACAATCATCTTCTTCCCACTGCTGGCCTTTAAATAGTCAAAACACTGTTTATTCATATTTGGGATGTCACTACATCCATGGATTCCTTGGGAATTTTCAAAACTCTCCCCAGGGGATAATTCTGCAAGAAAATTACGAAGAGAGAGAGGGAGAGAAAGAGAGAGAGGGAGAGAAAGAGAGCATGTGTACATGTGACTAAATCATAATCTCAGAAAACTGCTCTAGGTAATTTTTCCTAGGTGTTCATAAATTTTCTGTTCTATTACTTATATTCCTTTCCATAGTAAAATGGCAGTGGCAGTACCTGCAGCGGCTGTTCCAAAAGCGACAATCAGGCTATCGCATGTTACTCGGCCGTCCGATTCCTGACTTAGTTCATTTCTGAAGCTTTTTGACCAGTAGATGAAAGGGTCACTGATTGAAAAGAATACAGCAAAGGGTAACGAGTTAATAGTAAAACTAGAGAGGGCAAGCATAGCGTCATTGGAAACAAGGCAAAATGTGTGAAAGCTCAGAGATTTTTAACATGTATATGAGTTATAAACCACAATACAGCGACAAGTGTCTAATTTTTAAGCTTTACATTTTTAAGGAAATGATTTCATCTTCTTCGTCGTCATCATCGACCGCACGTGAGGTGACTGGCAAAACCTCGCCGAAAAAGGTCGCCATCTTGGCGCCAAGAACATCCGAATCTCGTGAAACCCAACTTAAACATGAACCAATCTTAAAACAAAACGTTTTACATACTACATCAATCAGTTAAATAATAGAGATTACATTATATGTAAAAGTAAAATTATATTTAAATTTGCGTTTCTGGAAAAGGAAAGTGACGACATATCACGTGACTACTGTTTATAAACCTACTATTGTACATGTTGAGCAGGACCATCAAAACAATCAAAGAGTAACTTTGGTAAAATGTTCAGCTCTGTGACAAACTGGTTGGGGGTAAACATCAAAGGAAAGGAGAGTGTTCTGGCTGAGGAAGATAAGGAAAATGTAGCGCAGCCTGAGGGACAACAACACTCCGAGAGCAGAGACAGCATCAGCTCGACCTCCGTGGAAACATCAACTAGCTCGAAGTCGCTCCCAGAAAGTGAATCCGAGGAAAACAAATCGACTTCCGAAGAAGAATCAAATCCGGATATTTCAGCGTTTCATGCACTTGAAGATGTATCTTTAAAGGCCTTTAACACCGCAAAGGAGTTTGGAAGTAAGGGACATGCAGAAACTATACACCTCTACCAGTCCAAGCATCGTGTAAATCACTCAGCTCAACCATACATTCAACATTGATTTACTAAATCATGGTTGCTCTGAGTGGAAAGTCAAGGTTGAGATGAAATCGACAGTTCAAATCGTATCCGCATCACAGTGTTACAATAAGATTCAATATATAGTTGTTTGAATACATTAATGATCAAGCCAGGAAGTCAGGTTGTTTGCTCTATTCAGATTTCTGATTTGTACTGGATCTAAAACCCTGCCTTTGTTTTGCTTTCACAACCCCAGCGTATATAAGGTACAGCGCATTAGCTGCCAAAACCACTGTTGCTGCGGAGATCACAATTTTCTTCAAATCTCATCCCATCACGGACTTAATAGGAACATGTAGTAGCAAAGACTGAAACACACTTTCTTCATAATTCCATATACTTTAATACAAAGTGTTATTGCAGCACTTCCTTTCCCAATTGATGGCACAAGTTTACAAAAAGAGTACATGTAGTTTACACCGTTGTTGCCTTATTACATGGGTGATTACACTATCATTTAAATGCAAAGGATTACATCTGACCATAGTGTTTGGCCATTGGGGCAGCAAGCATATCTAGGTTCTTGTGAAGGAGTTAACTTATATTTATTCAAGCATTGCTTTATGTTGCAAACTGTTTTACAGGTATCCTGTTTAACTTTGGCAAGGCAGCAGGAAAGACTGTTGCAGAGACTGCAAAACAGTTAAAAAGCACAGTAGAGGAAAAGGTAATTTTTATTAGTTCATTCTTCTTTGTTATAGTTTTCTAAATATTGTCTGTAAACTTAACAGAATATACCTCACCAAGGCAAAAGACGTCATGTTTACAGCTGTTCTACTGTTCTGGAAATTGTAATACACAAAAAACAATCCAGGCTTTTTAAATTTAAAGCATCAATGCCCCCTTCCCCAATTTCTCAAAGAAGAAAAAGATCCGCAGAAGAAATATTGCAGTGGGACTGCCAAATGTTATTGCAGCAGAAAGGATGTTGTGAAAATTCAAAAAGGCTGACAGCAGCTGTCATTCCTCTTCTGACATGCAAGAACTGGGGAGGTGTCATAGACTATCTCCTTCAATCTTGCTGTATGGGCAAGCTTATATTGCCAACACTGGCCATAACTTGGGGATTTTTAACAGCTTCTGAGATGACTGACTGGAATAGCTGCAAGAAGCATGGTTACTACCGATATAACTTTTTTCTGGTACTTTTGGACACCATCCACATAAGCTTTTGACTTAGTGTCACATTTTATTTTTACAGCCAGTAGAAACACACAGGTGTCACTGTGTTCAGTGTGCTGTCACTATCTCCATATTTTGATTTTAAAGAAGTATGTATAAATTCATACAGATGCTGACAAACTATATTATCTGTGCTAGTGGTAACATCAGTGAATCACCTTCTGTCATTTCTGGATGATTTGGTGGACATTTGTGAACAACCATCTCAGTTTTCTCCATGACAAATTTCTTGTGATGCCATTTTTTCTGCTGACTTTTTAATGTTGTTCAAGCTATGTCTTTAAAACAGCCTGCTAGCACATTGTCCACTTCAAGTGCTGTTGTATGGAGCACGTTCATTCTATTTGTTTGTGATATTTGTAGACTGGACTAATTGCTAACTTGATGTGCAATCCTGTCTAAATAAAATTACAAATAAACAATTTACATTTAATTTCTTGCCATTAAGTCACCAGTGCTATTTCACTTCATTTTGCTTTATTGCTTATGACTGCCAATAATGGAAGTCATATAGTTATCAGCCTTCTAAATTCACAGCAGTGATATTTTGGTTTATTTTGCAGACAATACTTGGTGATTTCAGCAAGGAGCAGGCCAAGTTTGTTGCAGAGAAAACTGAAAGCAGAAGACTGGAGGATGCTGCAGTGCCGCCTTGGGTGGGCTACAATGAGGAAGAAGCTATGAAATCCCAGATGTTGGCACTGTCTTTGGTGAGTATCTGTCTGGTGCTGTATCTCTACAATAAAGTATGAAATGCTTAAATTGATTTGGCTAATCAGCTCAAGGGGGATTTTGTACTGGAGGGGACTAAAAAGAGATAACTAGATGACATGGTCAAAACCTAAAAGTAAAATTTTTTTTAAAGAATTCCTGTGGAGATTGAAATCTTTGCAGTGTAATATATTAGAAATGTTGGGATATTCATCATATTGTTAACTCGAATTTTAACAGAGCTTAAAGTTGACCATAAAGACTTACAAGGGCTAATGTCAGTGTTGCACAGGGACATTTTTTGAGACAAATGGTAACATACCAGCAAAGGGCCAGAACTCAGTACACAAACTGACACATTTTTGGAACTACAGATTGCTGAGACTACAGTTGCGAGTGTTCCTGACACATTGTTAAAGCCATTTATTTTTTAAAAATAAATGTTTTTGTAACAGCTTGATCCTGTTTGAAAGAACAAGTATTTTTCTCTTTCCAGATCAAGATACAGTTTTGGGTCTTAATAGTAGTTTAAGTTTCTTACCTTCTGTGCCTTATTCCCCCCACCCCCCACCTCCGCCTCCTAAAGTTTTAGTTTCTGTTTTGTGCCGCTGATAATAATGTATTCCAGATTAGATAAACATTGGACTAACAGGAAAATAACGGGAGATTTCGGTGCTGATTGTTTTTGCTTTCAGGACAAAAGAAACTTTCTGCGTAACCCTCCTTCTGGTGTCAAGTTCCACTTTGACTTTTCATCTATGTATCCTGTTGCTATGGCAACCTTGCAGGAGGACCCAAATTTGCAGAAAATGAGATTTGACCTGGTTCCAAAAAAGTAAGTTGTGTCTCTTAAAATGTCTTCATTAGACTTGAATGAGTATTAAGATTTCAGAAAGAAAAGCAGAATTCAGGGCTTGATATTAATAGTTGGTCAATTTCCAAAGGAAAATAGATGGTTAAGTAGGTAACATTTCTTTTGCAGTTCATCTTTGCCTTGGGCCTGTGAATATTATCACATATTTTCAATATTTGCAAAGTAAATACTTTAAATACTTTGTTGGTGATGTAAAAGTTGCTTCTGGACAGTGGTAGCTTGCCCAGTGATGCAGTTAGAAAAAGTACATGAGTTAGTGCCCATACCTAGAAGTGTTAGTAAATCTTATTTCTAAAATATGTTTTTAAATTATAACAGAATGCATGTAAAACTTGCTTGAGTTTCATGAATTTTAGCTGAATTGCAGTTTTGTGGTGCCTGTACATTCATACCATAGTTTTCATGCATGGTATTTTGTCCACAATTACTTGAATTGCATGAGGTTTGTGGGCCTTACACTGTCACAGGCTTCTCATTACCAAATTGTTGAACTTTCCTGTGATCTGAAAGCAGTCACTGCTTATTCTGTGCATTGATCTGCTGATGTGTTTTTCTTCCCGTGTTGTTCTGGCCCTGGAAAGAAAACCCACAAAAATAGTTTCCCCAGAAGACAGATGTACTTGTATTTTCTGTATTCACATTTAGCATTTTAGCTTCTTGAACTTCACATTCCCGAGGTTATCCTCACAAAGAAACTTATTGCTACCAATGTATAAGCCTTGCATGTTGATGATGAATGTTTTTTTCTGTATCTAGAGTGCCAGAAGAAACCTTTTGGAGGAATTATTTCTACCGTGTCTCTCTCATCAAACAGTCAATGCAGCTGACAACTCTTGCTCAGCAAGCAGGTTAGTGCTGAAAAAGTTATTTCCCTTTTGCTGTTAGCTGGCAACCGTTGATTTATGTATATCTTGTGGGTGGAGCAAGTCACTGTGTGGTCAGTTTGGTTTGCAGCATGTCTTACCCTGTGCAGTCTCATAGTCGTCAGATTTTAATTTAAAAAGTATAGGGTCGCTACCATGCAACAATTTGTAATTCAGGCTCATATTGTTATTGACATACACCATTGTATCATCATCATCACCACCTCTATCATTATCATTGTCGTTCATTCTTTCGTGCATTTCCTTGACGACATCATCATCAATCACAGTGTTGGGTTTCTATTGTTGTCATGCACCTGTTTGTTTCACCAGAAATTTGTCGGCCCCCACCCCCCTCCCATAGCAGAGAGGCGAAAAGCTGTTTAACTGCAGAACACAACCGGCCGTGAAAAGTGAAAATTGTCCGTTTATCAGAGAATTGAATATAACCAGTCTTGAGCTTTTACAAAGTGAAGATTACAGTATACAGGGTGAATGCTTAAAGAGTGAAAAGTATGAACCATATACAATCATGATAAGAGCTGAAGAAGTCAAGAATTGTCCCATAATGAGTGTGTACAGTTTTTGAAGATGGAAGTTTTGTTTGCTATCAGACATTAAACGCACTTTAACACATAGCTGTCAAAACAGAAACACATGCAATCCTTCTAAAACAGTGCATATATATATATATATCACACCTACGATTAAATTTTCTTATCATTTACAAGCTATTGGTGAATAAATTACCATATGGTGGTTTGTGCAAGTTTGTCTACTATGTTATGGGAGAGTGCACTTGAGATAGCCCATTTCCAGGCTGTAGCAGTTGCCTACGGAGAATAAGATAACGGGATTTTCTCGACCCACAACATCAGCATGTTTCCTTGATGTTAAAGAAATTTTTCTTAAAATAGATTAAGAATGAAGCACATACTGAAAGGCATAGCAGTGGGTGGGTTTTATGTGTACTTGGTATTATGGGTCAGACTGCCTTTACCAAACTCATCATTTACCTAGGAATATCAAACTTTATGGCTGATGCCAAAATAGTCATGTGAGCCAGTAATATCTAACATCACAACTAGTGCCAAACTTGGTATTTGAGGAAGCTGATGTTCATAGTTAAAACCTTAGCAAGGATGAAACAATATTGCATGTTGATTTCATTGCTGGATTATGTTTATCACCATGACCAGGGACAACAACATTTCTACACGTGTCAAACTACTTTTTAAGCCTTGCCATACCAAACAACCTCTAAAACGATAACATGCAGTATTAAATCATTACAACAACAGTGACGCTGTTTTTGCCCATCTGTGACCAGGAATGGGGAAGTGCAGTAGGCTAACTGTTAGGCTAAATTTAGTAACCTTGGAACTTCTGAATAAACAAATATTAAATGAACACGATATAGCCTTCCACAAGTGATTTTCTGCGGGAGGGGAGGGCTGCTTTTCCTTTACCTTCATCTCCCCCTCACCCCCCGTCCAGTTTTTCCTTTTGAGTTTTTGAGTTGCACCCATGCTATTTTATAGGAAACAGTGTGTAAACAATGACAACAGCTATGGTAAATCACTTTTCCATTCAACTGAAGATTGAATTAGAAAATCAAATGTATGTATTTTTATAGCTGGATTTGAGGTTCAGCGGAAAGACAAGAAGGTTGATTCATGGGGCTCGAAATTGAAGATATAAGTGTTGTACTCCACAACTGTGCATTAGCCAATCCTTGAAGGATCCCACCGCAAACTTCAGTGTACTGAGACTGATAGAACAACAGACTTCACTAATGCACAGAGATGCATCGTGTGTACATGCACAGGTTATTTGTTAATATTTGACAGAAACTCATCAGGTCATTAGTAAGATGTTTTTGGGGGGTGGGAGGAGGGAGTTGTGTGTTTGTTGGGTGTCTTGTGCTGAGTTGGTTACTAAGGCTATAGGAAACTGCACTGCTAGCCATATAAAAAGATCCCACATACAAAAGAACTGTCTGTGCCAGAGGCAGGATCTGAATGCACAACTCACATCTTTCTTTAACGTTTTGGCTTTGAAATCACTCAGTGATGACAAGGAAGAATGACTTGGAAGAGGTTCATGGGAAAGCTAAATAGTCATGAACAGTGTTCCTGATGTGCTCCTAAAGCCAGCAAGGAGCTGGCAATGTGCCAGTTACGAAAGGGTTATTGTGAAAATGTGGATTGTCTTAAGACTTGCATGATCTTCCACTAGAGAAGTAACAGAGATAGGTCAGCACAACTTTGGCATCATGCCAGCCAGAAATGTAAATGCAAGTGACCTTCATAACCTCTGACTGCTGAGTATTAAGCACCAAACAAAGTCATGATGTTGCTGTGGAAAGAAGTACAAAACAGTTAAGTGACTACGTATGTTGGCTCAATCTCTTTATTGTAAAATGCAAGCTAAAAATAAAGTCATAAAATTCTATTTTCCAGTGCATTTGGGTGACTCAACTGACATAAGTGATGGTTATTGATTTTCTCTGTCTGGATTAACTGGTTGGTTGTTTAGTCTCCTTGTGTTTTGCCATAGATTTAGTTGTGATAGTAGTATCATATCTACTTGTGTAATCTTGTCAGCCAGTTTCTCAGGTGGAATCTTTTTAAAAAAATTTTTGCATGAATCTTGCTTCAGGCGTATTCGTTAAAAGGGATTACGGGATATTCAATAGAGGCAAAAAATTGTTTTCTACTACATGTATTTCTACTAATTGTTCACTTTTTAAAACTCAAAATTAAACCACCATTTAGACTTGAGCAGTTTGGTAAAAGCCTCATGAGCAAGGCAGCGATTTGTGTGTGACTTTATGTTTTCATGAAGCACTGTTTTCAGTCTTGTGTTGTGCAGTGCATAGTTAAGGCTGTCTAGTAGCTCCTCATTGCAGTACCACCTGTATCCACCATCTTTTTTTTTTAATGTTGTGCTTTGTGTAGCCTGTCTTGTTAGGAGTACGCTACAGTGCTGACTCCATCCAGATGTTGGGCGTTCAATCAGTGGCACCTGGTTTGTAAACATTTGCCTTCAGATGGTTGTTGGGGAAGCATTAGTGGCAGGTTGCAAGATTGAAATGGTCAGACTGGAAGTTTAAGCTTCTGCTACAAGCATTCACAGCACTGCTTGCTTGTTTGTTTAGGCAGATGGTGTAAAACCACAGAAGACATGCATTATCTGATCTCTTGTCATTTACATCTTCTTCTCAATCCTATTTGCAAACCACTACCTTGACTTTGAATATTGCACATAGTTTAGTTTGTGATCTGTGGAGCCTGGACTCGCCCTGGAGGTCCAACCTGCTGTCTTTATTTATTGTATTGTTTTAGGGACTCCCTATTTGTTGGGATTTGGACTGTTCAGACTGCGCACAAGCTGTCTCTTCCTTTAAAAAAAAACCAAAGTGTTAGAACTAGATGCAATGCTTGCATTTTATTAGAGATTGTGAAGATCAGTTCTGTGGTGTCAGAACCATATGCAATTCTTCACTCATTAGAGATGGTGGAAATGGGCAAGCAAGCAATGCTGACTTGCTGATGGAAAGAACTTGGTAATTGATAGCATTATTAAGAAAGGTGTTGTTGTCTCTTGTGAACAGGTCATGCTTTAAGAGAAATTAACATTTTTATTGGATTTTGCTGGGCGACTATTGACAGATTGGATAAAACTTCTTAAATTCAAAAGGTGTGGGAGAGAGATGGGGTGGGGGTGGGAGGAGTGTGTGTGTGTGTTTCTGCTGCATTATATTTGCATTAGCATTTTCTGCCATGAACCATCTACTGTATGCAGTTCAGTTGCGCAGAGTGAATCATCTACTCTTGCTTGGCATGCAGAAATGCAGAACTGTTTGGCTCATGATCATATCTTAATCTGTTTACCGTCCTGGTCTTGCAGCACTGGGCATTGTATCGAGAGGATGGGGATGGGCTGATTGTGGGAAGAGACAAGAAAGAAAAACATACCGTCTTGTTTTTCTAGAACTTGCTTGAATTATAGACACATGATTTTCCTTTTACTCTCTTTCATGCTAAGGAAAAACAAGATGTTATTTTTCAGGAACTGTGACCGCATGCAGGTATAGTCTTTTTTATCTCAGCCGGAGGAGATGCAGGTTAGAAGGTCACCAGAAGAATAATACTCAAATCTTTACCTCTGTGAAAGGAGTTCATATGTCCATCCAGTTTGCATTTCTGTTCATCCACATCTATTTCTTTTGTGCTTCCCTCCTCAGTGGAGTGACTGTACAATGTATTCCTTTTGGAGACACTGCTTGTGGAGTAGATATTTTCTGCTACTGTAGAGTTACTGTATCCACAGATGTCTCTGACATTTGGTTTATTGGGATCACTCTCAAGCAACTTTCTCTTGAAAGCTGATGATACTGAATAAACCTAAGATCACCTTAAACGGCCTGTCTGGATAGCATTTTGATGGGAGTGGTGGGGGGGGGGGGCAGGTTGGTAGCAAACACATGGGGAGGGATTTAAGCATAACTATTTTGTGCATCTGGAGACATATCTGCAACAGTTTCAGACTGTGGTACTTACAGACTAGCTCATAGCCATCTGCCTGTCCCATTATTTCAGACAGTGCTATAGACTCCCTCACCCCACCAATCCCATAATTCCATGATGTTACGGGCTAGTTGATCCATACTCCCAGAATTCACTCCAGACGATATACTGCTTGACCTTCTATCCCATATTTCCAAACAGTGCTCTAGATTGGCTGATGGGTGATCCCGTACTTCCAGATAATGTGTAGACTGCTTGCCTGACAATCTCATAATTCCAGACTGTAGTGTATCCTGTCTGACCACCTGTCCTGTCTGACAAATCTGTCACTGATCCTGTTGCAGGCAGCACAGGGGAGAGCAGCAGCAGCAGTTCTTGGTCTTCCTCCATCAGCAGCGAACAGAAAGGTAGGTCAAGTTGTTTCCCCTTTCACTGTTGGGATCAA
This sequence comes from Lanistes nyassanus, assembly GCA_004794575.1. Classification (NCBI taxonomy): domain Eukaryota; kingdom Metazoa; phylum Mollusca; class Gastropoda; order Architaenioglossa; family Ampullariidae; genus Lanistes; species Lanistes nyassanus. Next base: position 148,586 of record SMGT01015627.1, on the reverse strand, counting down.
CAAGGGTTTTTGTGTGTGTGTGTGATCACTTTTCTCTCACCTCTTCTGCAGCACTTTATGCAGAAATTTTGTTTGGGGGGGTGCTTATTATTTTGTTTGGGGGGTGCTTATTACTCTGTTAAATCTTTGGGGCTCAGCTGTCCTCAGAGTAGTAGCAGATATGTACTGTTTATTCATTTGTAAGCTAGCCTGAGAAATAGGATCATCTGGAAGTTAAGATATAAGATTGCCACCTGTATCTTGCAAGGGACCAACAATAAGAGGAATAGATATGCATTTGTTCTGTTTTTAATGCTTTTTCAGACAAAGAACACAGTGTTAGCAAGGAAGAAGTAGATGGTAAATAGTGGATCTCATTTTCTTTAAACATTCCTTTAGTTTGGAGCTTACTTTGTTTTGGTTATGGGTTTTCTTTTTCATATTGTTTGGCTTTATAAATATACTCAGATGCAAATTGCCATATACCTAATGGGTAACTGAAAATTTGTGGTAATCACCTGAGGAAATGGCTGTTAGGCAACTAACACTTGGTGTGAACTTTCAGTACTTTTTAGGATAGCTATTCAATTACACATTTTGCTGGGATCTTTAACAATTGCTTCATTGAGCAGTAATGTGTAGTGTAGTTTTGTGTCCTTTTGTTCTCTGTATACATCTTATGAAATTTTAATGGGCACTTTCTAATACTGCTACCCTATATTTTATATTTGGATGGGGGATGCATTTCCTAGTTGTGTGTTACAGTTGCTGAGAGTTTTTCTGATTTTGTATTGAGCTGTGGTGGTTTGGTTTTGTCAAAATAAAAACTGGTTCTGCGTGCATGCATACATACACTCATTCACACACACACACATTTCAAAGATGAGTTTTCCAGTCAGTAACAGCAGCAGTTTGTCCTTACAGTGCTAGAGGTTTTTAGCAGTTGAGAGATGTTCAAAGTATCCATAGATGGTATTTAATAATGCATGTGTATTAGGTTATAATAACCATTTCCAGCTATGCTTAAAGTATAATTGTGAGAGAAAGGCCTTAACTATAGTTCAACTCAGGAATGTAGTGAAAACTTATTTAAAAGAAAAAAATGGATGGTTTAGAAATACAACAATAAAATCGCGCCATAGGCCAGAACGACATGCTTATAGGCACAACCAAAATATTTACGTACATGTATGTTTCTAACGAAAATGCTCACATTGAGTGCTCACTAGAATTAAACCAATCACATTTTAGTAAAACTGAAAACTGTAAGGGGATAACATCCACATAAACCTATCGTCGACTTGGACATTGATGCTGCTGTCCGTGTGAGAGGTGAGGGGCGAAGTTCTGCTGTGAAAGACGAACATTCAGTCTGCAGGTAACAGCTAGAACACATCGATCGCTAGTTGCACAGACACCCTGTCGTTGTAGAGTTTGTTTACAACAGGGTTCGATTAGTTGATTTTTGCTGCGATCTGTCATTATAATCTGTAGCCGAGATAGCAAGACGCTTGCTTTAGTGTTGTTTACGAAGCGCATGAAACGTTTGACTGCTATATATATTATATGCTCTGTCGGACAGTCCATGATGCCGCGCTTGCTTTTTTAGCTGGGCTCGAGGGGAAAGCGGTAAAAGAAATTCATCTAGACCTGATGGAAAGAGGTATTTACTGTTGTAGAAAGAGGGAAAAATCAATAACGGAAACAAACCGGGGGATGGAAGGGGGTGGAGCTAAGATAAAGTTACGCGAGTCCATCCGTACGTTCGTGGCCTTAGAGAAATAAATGTGTTTGTGTCGGTGTGGCGTGGGGGTGCGAGCTGGCAACAACGACAACGATTGGCTGAAATGTGGGATTTGAGGTGACGGTCAAGGACAGACGTGAAGGGTCGGGACTTGGGAATCATACATGCCAACATTTGTGGTAGCCCCGCGCGGCAGAATCGTGCGTGAGAGCTAAAGATAGAAAAAAATTAACAAGTCCGGTCTAAACCGGTGCTTTGAGACCGTTGGAGAACGAGCCACAAGGGGATGGAGGGTGGAGGCGAGATGAGGCCAAGCGTTAATTACTTGTGATGATCTTCCTCGCTTCGGACCTTTTGCCGTTGAATGAGTCATGGCCTCATCGTACATTCAGACCATCGACGCTTTGCGCTCAGATAATTATTTGGTTGACTTTCCTCCCGCGAAAACTTCGTTTGTTCAGGAGCTGTTTTTTGGTTGCGTGTAACAAGAATTAGCATGATACTGATAGGTTGGTAGATCACAACTATATATATATATATTGAACTCTGGCAGTCTTGGACAAACTGCATAATTGTACTATGCTGCACTTACTACATCTGGCGTACTGTTTGACTTGGATGGGAAGGCTGTAGGGACGTGAGCATTTACCTTAGATACCTTGGAGGTCCCCCTCTAGCCGCACTGGCTGCTTCGGAGATACCAGCTGTCCATCAATACTGATACTTAACTTTCATGTACAAAAATTCAGGAAGCATTCCAAACACTTTTAAGGACACCAGCTGTTATTCACATGTACATGGTCTTGGGTGGGTAGGTTACCAGTAATTAAGGTCTTTCAGTAAGTTCTTTTTGTGTTTTATGTACAGCTTAGTCATAGGTAATTCAGCAGTGTGTTAAGCCAAATGGTAGTCTTGTCTTTAAATATAGATTGTTCTCGCAATTCCCGGTTACTGCCCCCGCATTAAAAACGTGTCCATGCTATGGCCTGTCATGAAGTTTGGTATTCTTTGGGATTTTTCTCTTTCTCTTTTCTTCATTTCATTTTCTCATTTTCATTTAACAAATTTTTGTTCTTTCAGAATCTGATAATCTGACATCATTAATTACTCATGGCAAATAGCGACCGCCTTTATGAGCTTACACTTCTGTGTCATTCTTGCATTGTGTTTCATACTGGAAAAATGGCAGTTAATGAAGTACAAAATTGAAAAAAAAAAACCTGTGATCTGTCGAGATATATCCTTGAGGTCCTGAAGTCACTGCCTTGGAGATGCTAATCTTCTGGTGCTGGTAAAATAAAAACAAAAGTTTTAGAAAACTCCCTAGAGGTCATATGCGTGCCTCCATAATAAAACTACCATACTTATTCCCAGTTGGTGTTGTTCCATACTACCTTGTATGTTTGCAAATCTGCAATTGTGAGCCCTATCTGGTACATGTAGTTAAGTGCAGTATTCCTGCTTTAATTGATGTCAATTTATGACTGTTAATTTTTTTGCACTTTTTGATTACTATTTTGCTTGTGAAATGTTTAAATGTTTAAATAGCAGGTTGACAAGGATGGCGTGAGTGTTAGTCCAGCTGGAGACTTTATTGTGTAGGTGTCTGCTCTGCATCCCTTCACTGTTGCCAAACTGGATTTTTCAATCACCATGAAGATTAATAAAGAACAAATGAGGACAGAGCGCTATAAATCATCAAATGATAACTCCAACAAAGTAGTGGCAGCGCTAGACAACCGTATGCTGACGTAGTGCCCCAAGGGAGCTTACCGTACCCAAACACGTAGCAAAGAGAGAGTCGAAAGTAAGGAAGATCTGCCACGTTCCTTACTTTCGACTCTCTCTTTGCTACGTTTTTGGGTACGGTAAGCTCCCTTGGGGCACTACGTCAGCATACGGTTGTCTAGCGCTGCCACTACTTTGTTGGAGTTATCATGAAGATTAGAAATGACGCCTGTGGATTGTCAGTACTGTATTTATCCTAAATACATTCTCATTCTTTTAATACTGTAACAGCAGGGGCCGTTTGTAGCTACCCTTGAGTGTATGGGATTGTGGTTGTACGGATGTTTTAGTACCAAGCAGGATCAAATAAGGTGCATACATAATCTTGCATCATATTCCCCTTTCAGCGCTCAGAGAAAGCGGTGAAATAACGAGAACAGGGGACTTTCGATTCATCAAAACAAGCTCGTCGGTAGCCGTTTATGTGCGTCTATAAATATATATCGGATGCCCGGCCCCAAGAATATGTATCAGCGTGACGTGATCTGTCGGTCCGGTCACCCTGACACAACTGTCTTGTGTTTCATACTTGGCGGAGTGTTTACGGTCATAACCGGTTGAAGCCAGTCAGAGCAACCTTTTCAAGCGTAACCCCACCGGTGTGGGGCTGTTGCTCTACGTCCCCAAGCCAGCGCCCCATCACCGGTGTCCTTGGGGGTAGGGGGGAGGAAGAGCAGGCGAATTGAAAATTTATGAAGGCGGAAGCAGCCAGTATGGCAGAGGCCAGGGAGGTCACCCACCGGATGTGGCACGCCGTGAATATCACAACGTGTAAACCCAGTGCTCGATAGATTGGCGAGAGAAAACAGTCCAAGCGCGCACACTTCATTTACTTGGCGAATCGGTGACGTTTCTAAGGGGGTGGGAGGGGTGTTGGATCGCCGTCACCACAGCGTGTCAGTGCGTGGTATGAATCGGGTGTGCTGTGCTCCACAACACAAGAAGCGTGACAATGTCTGCATTTATGTTTAGACCAGGCCGAGTATGCATGTAAACTGTACTAAATTTATAGCCGAGATTTTTTATTGGTCTCTTAAAACTGTGTTTCGGGGAACTTGAAATAAGCGACTCGCTTCTGGGATGGCCGAGTAACGAGGGAAGAAAGGGTATTCGAGTTTCGTGCATGGGGAATTCAAGGAACTTATTTTAGAACATCCGTCATAACAGGAATGTCAGCTAATCCGTTGTCTTGCATACGGGGCCAGAACTTAAACATCCGAAGTTTAAATTGAAGAAACGCTGAAAATAGTAGAGCACTGATATGTCTGCAGACCACCTTTTTTGTTTTACCAGATCTGTAGTCGGCCAGTGAGACCGGCAACAGAGTATACGGTGTGATGGGGCGAAGGGGCACGGCAGCCCGAGCTACAAGTGGTGGACAGCTTCGGTGCAGAATAAAGAGAACGTCAGCATAAAGATATGCTCAGCAAACATTTAAGATACCCTCACGGCGGCTCGGACATTGCAGTGACATTAATCTGCAACTAGCGGTCCGTGTATCGAGATTTTTTAAAGAGGTCGGCTTATTACGGGTACTCTTCGATGGCTGATTTTGACTGAGGTCGATTTTCTGGGCGCCTACGTTAAAGGTTGGCGCATGACTACTGAGAACCGTCTCAAGCAAAAACTTATTTCATCACTAGACAGGGTTATGCACAGTGTGCTTGGAGCAGCCTACACTTTGTGTTGCTGGGGGAGGCAAAGAGATAAGGATACTGTTGTTTTCAATGCGGACTTGCACCAGTTGCAGTTTTGCATACAATGTGTCTCCGGCAGATTATGCGATTTATTTTTGATGTGGTATGTGAATAGCTGGGGCGGATTAAGAAGCTGCACAAATGCTTGCATTTGGGGCCGGGTCCCGGTGGCGCGCGCGGTCGTATCTGACGAACGACTATTGTTATTGACAATTCCGAACATGCCGCTTTGCTGCCCAAGCAACCTGAACTCGCACGGGTCGCCAAATGAAGTAACCACAAGTCTCTTTGAGCAAAAAGACGATTTCAATAAAATTGGATCAGATATTTTCTACAGACGCCATTGTTTGCTAGAAGTTTGGAAACAAATTTATTCGTGGACGTTGGACAGTCTTTAATGAAAGAGGTTGGATTAGTTCTTCGCAACTGGTTATTTTCGAGGTTTTCGAGCCTAGCAGTGTGGGCCTGGCATAAGCTGCCTGACAATTTCCCGCAGCCAAAGCAGGTTCCGTTTGAGCGTGCATGTCAGTGTTATTAGGGCAGACTGTAACTCTGGAGTAGGGCAAGGCAGCTTGAAGGTCACGTCAGGTTTGCGTGCTCGTGCAATTGTAGATTCCATTCAAGGTTAGTGCTGTGCCCCTTTCAGCTGATAAGTGTGTTTGTCGTGCACATGCAGCGAAGCTAGAATCCAGCGGCTGTCGAGTTCTTATAGGAAAGGCTTTATAGTGCATTACCGCCGGCTTTTAGATTGCGCAGCAGAGCGGGTGCTTGGTGCATGGTTAGAGGACGCATTGCGCTGCCCACAGTCGCAATAAAGCTCGAACGATAGTCTCTGCTCAGTGCTTGCACACATGCGCTGCGCGCATTTTATCTAAACTTGACCAGAAGGACCTATCCTTGCGGGAATCGACCGACAAAAATAGGAACTGCGTAAATTTGGGCTTGAAAACGGACCGCACTGGAGACATCGGAAACAAAATCTCAGAACCCCGCTGTCATCAGCGGATTTCGTGCTGGGGACATTACTTGACTATGCAAGATTTCTACCGTCTACAATTTTCAGAGTCCGTCTTTCAAACGATTAGCTGCCACGTCATCTCAGGGCATGCGCACAAGAACGAAAGTGAGGACATTCAAGATGCATAACCCAGAAAACGCTCAGACCTTGGGGGAGGGGGGGACGGAGGAGGGATGGAGGGAAGAAGTAGGGAGGAGGGGTAAAGAGAAGAGGAGAAAGATACGTGGGGGTGGGTGCTACTGTCTTGCTGGCTAGTGAATGCCAGGCTGCTGTTAGCTATATGAGATGGCAGTACATCTATAAACTCTGTGCATGGGCGCGACAGATGTCATTTATTATTGTTGTTGTCGCAGTATGTTAGTTCTGTGACTCACAGCATGCCGCGATGAGTCATGCCAAATCACATTAGAAACCATGGCCACAAAGGCACGTGAGCACGCGATTACACGCACACACTTGCACATGTGTGTACGATATCCGATACTGGCAACATCTGCTGCTATCATCACACCGGCCGGCAGCATTATTGTGCCAGCATAAATGCTGTATTTACCGAATTTACAAGCAACATTTGTCTGCATCAGGATTTCCTGTAAAAGGATGGCAAAATGTCACTAACATTTTGTTTTGGGGGCTGCTCTTTTGCAGCTGCTTCATCGCACGCACACGCGCACACACACCCCTTTACACGTGTATGTCCGCTGATACTTATCCACCCGCCCAGCACGACCGCCTCGGAAATCTAACACTTAAGGCGTCCGCATCCGATGCAGAAGGTCGGTGGTTCGCGTCCCGGCCGAGACATGCGTAAGACCGGTACTGCGACCGACATGTTATTATTTAAGAAACGGTTAAACACCATTAACAAATACTGAATACGCAAACCAAATGAAAAAAGCTCGAAGCAATTTTAGAGATATTTGACTGTAAACATGGACATTTTCACCTGCCCGCCCAAAACATCGCCAAACTTCCTGTCCTGGGCGGAAATTAACCTGTGACGTCATGATTGTATAAGCTAGGATGTCTGTTCTGCTTGCCTGCTGTGGCGAGGAGAGTGAACCGCTTTATATGCCCTTCGAAAGCACCGATAGTGACGACAGTTCTGTTTAGACTGACGCAAATTAATACTAGTGACAGTGACGAATGCACCATTAAGGATGTTAATGTTGAAAATGGGCTTTAGTCTGTAGTCTAACTCGCAGAACAATCCAAATGGCAGAGTTCTAACTGGTAGCCTGGTGTTAGATCTGGTTCTCAGATGATTCTGATTCATACTCGGTTTTTCGCAAAATAATGTGCGCGTTGTTATTTTATTCACTTACAATTATACACCTCTTTGATCGCAGTACCTCTTTAAAAATTAGCAATCTAGTAGCTGCCCTGCCAGATGCCTGACACTACAGGGAACAGTACTAGGACTGGCCCGGTGTCAGTATATTGTGACTGGGTGGGACTGAAGCCTGTGTTGAGACAGCAATCTGAGAATCTCACTGTGGCAGCACGTTAACTTGTCTCGAGCGATACTGTCGGGCTGGCTTGCGTGGACTACTGGTACATATAACAGCGTTCGTAAGGCCCATTTGCTTTGTGTGCTTTACGCGTTTCTTTACGTATGCACGGGAGATAACAATCGTGCAAGCCAGCCCTGAAATGTAATCAGACTTCAAGCAAACCCAAATCAAACTACCCACCCAGCCACCTCAAGTTGTTTTGAGTCTTTTTTTTTTTTTGAGTACTTTCCTGTTAATGTTTTCTTTCTCCGTGTATGAGCTCTTTTTTTTCTATTAAACTTGAAGGGGATTGTAAAAGAAATACGGAATAAGGAAAAGATGCGCAAAGCGAATCTAAAAAGAAAAAAATTTAATGGCGCAGCCGCTAGTTTCTATTTTATACTGACTTGGGACACGCACGCGCGGCGTAGCAGTTGCGCTGCGAATGCCGATTGTAAACCACAACAACTGATATAGGTCAAGCCATGATCTCTACCAAAGATATGTAAATAGGTCTATACACAGCGTCACATCTTATAGTTAAAACAAAGATTATAGATCCATAGTAAGATCGCCGACTAGTGTAAGATTTCGGGAGGAAAGCGCCAGGATTAAGTCCCTTGTTCTCGGACAGAAAACCGGTAACATGGCAGCGGCAGAGAAGCGACGCAAAGGTGTTGGCAGTGCTTGTGGGGCGATAGGATGCAGTAATTCTAGTATGAAAGACAGCTGTAGAGGAAAATCTATTTCTCCCTTTTCCAAGGGAGAAAGATTGGTAAGTATCATAATGTTTTACTAAGCCTTTCACTGAAAAATGATCATATTTTTATAAAACTGAAAAATATTTAGATCTAGCATGAAGCTGCTGTCGACAACGCACTTGTTTATTGCTAATTTCGCTCAATAACAGTACAAAAGGATGCTTAGCTGCCTAGAAGAAAACTACACAACAAGAAAAATAAAAAGAGATAATGATATCCCATGAACTGAACCAAATTATAGGGAGCTTTTCACACAAATACAGTATTCCAATCATACATTTATTTATAATTGGAACACAATGTTCCTGCTTTAGGCTTTGCCTGTTTTATTCAAAGAATTATGGAATGGAACAGTTTTTACTATAAATTGAAAAGCCATAATAAATATGTTTTAAGACTGTTATGTTTGTATTATATTGGTTTTTGTTATATGCAATTTAACTTTTCACAGGTGTAAAGAATGGGTTCAGAGAACTAGGCGAGAAGATGTAAGAGGAAAATCTGTTGAAGAAGTGAGAAGGTCTGATGTTCGTCTATATAGTGACCACCTTGAAAACAGTCAGTTTTTGTGTCCTGCAAAACTAATAAGCTGGCATGGAATGCAGTACCTTCCATTTTCCCAAGTTTACAAAATCTGCCTCAGCTAGAAATCCTCCAAAAAGGTCATTATCAGTGGAAGATGGCCAGACATAAAGAAAAAACATTTTCTACAGGGACAGAGTCAAGATGAGATTGACATCAGAGTTGATCAAAAATACTTCATTGGTTTGTTTCTCAGGGAAATTTTCTGTTGGGCAACATGTGCTGTAGTTATACCTTAACATCAGCTTCTTTTTCACACTTGAAGATACCAATTGGTCATTACAACTGAAATGCAACAGGCAGAACAGGAAACTGATGAAAGTTTGTAGTTTTTAAATATAATGTTTTAAACAGCACCAGCAAGTTAAATTTAGATGTTTCATAAAAGTTTTGCTTTGATTCAGATGAATGATTTTAGTCATAGATGATGCCAAATTCAGCTGTTTCATTGGCCTGAAGTAAACACCATTAAGAATGAGCCAAACCATGAAGTGTACAAATTTGATGTTGTTTAGAGTTTCACACCTGTTAGTTTCATCCTTTGTTTTTTTGGTAGTTATTTTGGTTGATTGTGTAACATGGGTAATGAACAGTAGTTGTTAAGCATTTGTAGTATTTCAAATGTCTGATGGTCTAATTCCTTCATGATAAATGCTGTTTCAAAGACATGTTCATATACTGTCAATCATATAAATTACTTGTATGACAAATGATTTTCTGTGTGTGAGAGAGAGAGAGAGCGCTTACTGTTGTATAGTTTCCACAGTGCTTCTTGCATTTTCCAAAAACCAAGGGTCAAAATGACCCTTCAACCTGAAGTATGAGGGTCATTTTGCTAAAAGCAAATCTCTGCATCTTTCTCGAATTTTTGTGGATAAATCATCCCTAATTGTGACTTATCATGAGCCCTGATTTATTGTACAAAAGCTTGCTTTATTACAAATTTATGAGCTTTGCATTACACATGCATTACAAATTTGTCTATATTTTGCTTACTGTTTCAAGTAAAACATATTAATTCTTTATATGGTGTTAATATATTAATTATTTCATTGGTGTGTTTTTTGTGTGCTTGTGTGTGTGTTATTGTTCATGCTTTGGTTAGTAATGATGTGCTTTGCACTTTTCCTTCTGAAGTGTACATGCTCCATTTCGACTTTTTCAGTAGATTATGCTTAAGTTATGACCAGTTATTCATCCTCAGTTTAATTTAAAACATAAACTCTACATGCATGCGTTAAACATTTCGGCAATCTTACTAAGATCTATAATCTTTGGTTACAACGAAGAGGCGAATCCATGGCGGTCGATAGCTCGGTGATAAAGACATTGGGTTTCACATTTATGTCACAGGTTCAGTTTTATTTTGGTGGGGTGGGCAGGGAGTTGGGTTAGAGGTAGGGTTAGGGTTTGGTGTTAGGTAGGACTTATGTTTTCGTGCATAAATTCGAGCATAAGGTGGTCTGCGCATGCGTGCCCCACATCGGGGCAACTTGGCTAGGCGCGAGGTGCAGACGTCACAGGTCCGACAGTCGACCAACGGACCCCATTTGGGGAGGCGCTATAAAGAACGTTACATGGCACATGGGAGTCAGAAGCAAGCTCCAAACGTTCCGTGCGACATTCCTTGTAGTGGCTGCAAGCCACACTGAACTAGAGCGCTTATAACCTTCAGGAAAGTGCCTCCTGAAGTCGCCACCTCGGGTGCCTAGCGCTGCTGGTGTTTATGAAATTGGCTTCGGATGACGGTCCGTGTTGCTTGCAGAGTCTTCGGTGCCCGGTGCGGAGACTGGCAAGGAGGAAGAGGCCCACGAGAGCCCCGCCAACGACGAGTTCGTCAGCGACACCTTCAACGGCCAGCACCTGTGCGAGGAGGACGTGCGGCGGGAGATGGAGCAGCTCGGGGTCAAGGACGACAAGAAGGAAGGTGAGGAGAGAACCCTTCTGCTGGCGGCGTAGGTTGCACAAGGGGAGGGTGGGGCCTTGTCCTTTTGCATTGATAGAAGGGACGTGTTGAGGTGTTGGTCGCAGAGTTTGCCGAGACCTTTGAACAAACAGCTGGGTGGGGGTAGAATGTGGAGAGTGGCTGTGAGAGTAGAAGACGAACGTGAAAGTCAGCATTGTATATCCAATGTTGTTTGAAGTAGGAACACTTCGTTATTTCTTGACCATGATTGTCCTTGCATTCTTCATGGGCTTTTGATTCTTAGATTGAAGCCCCGTAAAATTCAGACGATGGCACGAAGGTCTAGACAAATACAGAACTACAACTATCACAGGTTTTGAGGGCTTTTTAAAAAATAAAAAGTAAGATTCTTTTGAAGTTAAGGAATTGAAATGTGGGTCACGTGATATATGAGGACTAAAGTTACTTTACTGGCCAAGAGCGGGTCAGTGACGGGAATTCAACAGATGTCGGTTAAAAAAATCTGTTTGAAAGATCTAGAAAAAAGATCCTCACCAGGTCATTCTGAATCGCTGTTGCTAAGTAGTAGAAGAAACAAGAAAGATGGAAGCTTTTTCCGTTTATAATGCCAGTGTAAGCATCAAAACGCCTCAAAATACTTTATAAAAATATGATAGGTCACATTAGTCGGGGGTGCGGAAAGTGGAATGGCAAGTTCGCCCGGCAAATGTACATGTTGGTACAAGTGATTGGGTGTGTGTGTGGTTTTTTGTGGGGGGAGGGGGGAGGGGTGAGTGGGACCCTGCCCGCATATCAGAAACGGGCAGTGGCATCCTTGGGAGCAAAAGCCCTGTCGTAGTATTTCCCAGGGACTCTTTCCTCCGCTGTTGTTAGAAATATTGTTGATTGGTTGCTGGGCCGCGTGCCGCAGGTCAGCTCAGCGATGACGTCGTTGAGGAGGAATGGGAGAAGGAGCTCATGAATGAGCTGCTGGAGCTCAAGCACTAGTGACGAGCTCACAGACTGCGGTTTGTACGAGGGTCCATTAGCAGGGCTTTATTCTGAACTTTCCACTTGGGAGTTTTCGCTTATGTCTTTCTTCCTTCTGCTTTAGACACATCTAGATGCGAGGAATGCTGCAGCCATAAAGTCTACATACATCCGTAATTACCTGCATACATAGTTACGTAATTTCCTGCATACATACATAAAATACGTTGAGATCGAGATGAACGTGAAACGAAATACATTAGCTATGTAGAGACTAGAAGCGGCGATCGGTTTTTAAAAACTGGGGTGAGGCACCAAAGACTATCAAGGGCAGGAAACGCTGTAGAGTGAACAGTTGGTAAAATTTTCTGGATTTGGAGTTAGCTTTCTGCGTAGGAGCAGATTCTCAGTAACAGCGCTGCTTACACCTCCAGTGAGAGAACCGAAAATCAGACATCGACAGCTAAGGACCAAAGAAGATATGCAACCAAGTCCCATGGACTCTGGCTGCATTTATCTCAGTTCCTAATATAGTTTCCCCTCCCCCTCCTCCATCTCTCTCTCTCTCTCATCTCTCGTCTGTCACATAGCGGTTAGTTTGTTTATTTTTACTTAATATATTATTTTGATGTTCTAGTTTTTATGGGAAGTGCTTTAACTGCTCCCAGGCAGAATTTTTTTTCTTGGGATTTTTCATTTGCTTACCATATTCAGCTTTTTAGTAACTTTTACATTTTTCAAAGTACTTTGTTCTATGTGCTTTCGTTGTTGTAGATGTTCATCCTGTGTTGTGTCTGTAACTATTGCTCTCCTCCTCTCCGCCCTTTCCCCCACAAGTGCTTCCTTGGATTCTTTATAGTTTCTGTGTAGTAGCATGCTCGCTATACATGTATTGTCTGCTAAATGCGGTCAAAAGCGTCGCAAGTATGTGGTGAAGGAATGCAATGTATATATGTCAACGAGGAAGATGAGTGTGGTGCAAAACAAAAATCATTTGTTCACGCGCGCTCACGCACACACCCATTCACGCACACGCGCGCGCGAAGGCTGGGGGCTGCACCATCTGGCTGTCGCATGTGCTATCTTAAGTATTTACAGTCGTCACATACACACATGCACATGCACACACACGCACACGCACGCAGGCACGCACATGGGTGGGGGAGAAAGGGAAGCGCCCAGCTGGTTAGCACTAGTCTGCGTGCGCCTGAAGGCCAGGTGGCGTTGCTGTGCAGATCAGGAGGCGGCTGAGTGGGAGAAGGAGCTGCAGCAGGAGCTACAGGACTACGAGCTGGTGGGCGGGGCCGCAGACATGGAGGACACCGACCTGGACTTGGAGCGGGAAATACTGCAGCAGATAGAGGAGGAGACGCAGGCGTTGTCATAACAACCTGCACCGTCACCAGCATCTCCAGCATCACGCCGTACCTCCTGAGTCGCCTGTTGACTTGTGATCGTCAGACCATGGTGTACATGTACATGGCCTGTCGCCCGGGACATGTTGATTTCACCAAGAAAAGCAATATGCAGAAAACTAAGGGTTACAATTGCTGTGGTTCCAGATTTGGGTATTTTGACTTTTCACTAGGAAAATGGGGGTGGGGAATTTAGAGTACGGAAATCTTGTCAGTAAGAGGACGTGATTGGAATACTGCATGGATCTTGAGAAGGAGAATGGGGTTTTGTCATCGTGAGTCCTTCTGAATATGAATTTGTCACCTATGGGAAATTTTTTTAAATGGGATTTTTTTGGTTGGGACTACATTAATTTTAATAACCATATGTGTATTCGCGTGTGGTTGTGTCAGTGCGTAGCTTAGCAATCGGCCCATCCCCCTCGATCATGCCAAATCACCGCGAGGTGGAGGCACTGGCCCTCTAAAATTATCCACTTACTTTCTCAGTCTCCATGACAACAGTCAGTACCACCTGACGCTGCACATATCAGGGGTGTCTTTGTTCTCCGCTTGTCCTTGAGAGTCGTGTTAGGGCTTAGTGTTTCCCGCCTTGGCACACCTTCCTTCCACCCCATGCCCGCTGTCTTACTTTTTCTGTCTTCACGTCGTAAAGGCCAAGTCCGCCGTGTCATCCCCAGAGACAGTAGCCGGGGGCTGGAGAATGGGAACGCACGTGACTGCCTCCCAGGGGATTTGCTTCCGGTCCGTGGCTGAGTTCCAAGAGAGATTCTTAGTGCATTAGCTGTTGATCTGATGTGAGACCTCAACAGGTCTATTCTGAACCGGAGCAGATTCCTCCACGTGACAAAATAGATCCCATGTGCTGTTAGAAATCAAAACGGAAACCATACACGCATTCGGAACATATCACATAAGCCTTTTCTGGAAGCAAACGCGATTGTGTAGCTTTTACTTGCCTGCTGGGAATTCGCTTTATCGTGACAGCTCCGTTTGGAGTCGTCTTCAGCAGTTCGAGGGTCGGGGTGTCATGTCGCCACAGCGATCGAGCTGAGATAGGACGGGTACCCAAGGCTGTTCGTCGGAGTCTGTTTACGGTAAGGGATCCTTCTCTGGTGGTTTTGTTACCTCTGAGGTAGATTTATCTTCGGTTCCCACTGCCCTGAATTTGTCGTATCTTACGCTCCCTTATCCCAGTGACCTGCAAACCTTGGGTTTCGCATCGTTTCCATGTCTTTTGGGTCGTGTCTCTCGTTCTGCATCCTGCCCCCCCCCCCCATCCCGACTTTGACCCGGTTTCATTTTCATCCCATTGACCTGCACCCCTCCATCCACACCTCCCACTCCCCCATCTACGCTCATCGCCTTGCAGCAGCTGGCGTTACTTCAGCCTGTCGTTGCTGTGCAACACGTGCATTTCCTGCCTCGGCATCTGGTGCGTCTCTCGTAGTCGGTGACCTACTCCCTGACTACTGCGTTGCGCGAGCCGCCATCTTGGTTGGGGGGAGGGTACCACGTTGCCCTTGACACTAGGCATTCGTCTATCGAACCCGTAAAGACGACTCCGAACAGAGCTGTCACAACACAGAAACCCGGACAAGAGCGCGTCATGATATGAGAATTAAAGGCTGCTCCCAGAGATGTGACTTGTTCTGAATGTGTACGTGTCTCCTTGTTTGAATTCAACCAGCACATAGGATTTCTTCTGTATGTCGGAGGAGTCTGGTTGGGTTCTCTCATCTTCTCTGTTGTAGTATATGCGGGTGCGGAGCTTGGGCTCGGCGTGAATTATATGAGTTTTCGTGTCGCCTCCTTACGTAAAAATGCAGGTGAAATACACAAGGCGAACTGGACTTTTAACCGGAAGAGCAGACACGAAAGCTTGTGGTATTCCCCCCCCCCCTGCCCCCGGGCTGGCTTGCATGAGCGTTCTTATCCCCTGCTCATCCGTAAATGTTACGTAAATTACACAAGGCAAGTAGACCTTACCACTCCTCTTATGACTGGAAGCGCAGATACGAACGCTCATACAAGCAGCCCTTGTTCTCACAATTTTCTCGTACCTCATTGCTCAGCAGTCTCTTGTCTTCAGTCGTCATTTCTAGTTGTAACGTTTGGGTACTTCCTCTGTCCGGAGCTTCCCCACGTTTAGTGTTACAAAATGACGTAATGCTGGAGAAGGTGACACCGGAGTGGCACGTGATTTTTCTCTTTCCGTTTGGTTTTGCAGGACCAGGGGTCTTGGGTTTGTTTTCTTACTGGATAAGACCACACATTTTAAAGAACATGCAGGTGTGCATAAGAACATGCCATCGTGGGTTGTTTTCTCAGACCTTTTGCTTACATGGTGTAAAACAGGATCATTGATAAGAATAGATTTGACTGTTTTATATATATATATTGATATAGGTGTGATGTCAGTGTTGTGCAGGTAGACTTAAGCATCGACGCGAATGTGTTTTAGCTGTCAGCTTAACAGCGGACACACACACATGGCAGTGGTTGGAAGGAAAGGCGAGACCTGGAGAGCTTTACCGCATGTTACATCCCGCGAACGGAGGAGCCTCTCTTTTGCTGATTTACTGTTCAAAGTCTGGTGCACAGCTTCCGACTGGATCATGGTGTGAGTTTTCCAGGACGAGCGTAGGACGACGTTCCAGCGTTTACACCTCGGCTCTTGCACGCAGCGTGAACTCACCGGGGCGATTTCGGTCAGAGTCCATATAGGGAGCGATGGCTAGCAAGAGAACATAGTGCAAAATGCACCCCTACATGTGGAAGCACTTTCGTGTTCACCACCACCGCCACCACCAACAACAACAGAGGGGATTAGGCCTGTTAGCTGAGCGCATTCCGTGTGTTTGTGCAGTTGTCCTCGCTGTTCGACGTAAGCTGTTACCGTTTAACTTTGTGGGCTAACAGAAACAACGAAATTTTGGCATGCAGTTGTTGCAGGCAAGCGCTGGGGTGGCTTTGTTACCGACCAAGCAGTGATTGATGTGAGTGTGGCTAGTAATGCCAAAGAAACTGCAGAAGACAAAACAAGTAGCGTGATTACTTTAGTGCAGTTTGCTTTTCTGTACGGAAGCTAGATACCCAAAATAAAGCTTTGAGTTGCAATATTTTAAAGTTCTGGTCTCGCCAGGATTTCGTCGCGTATCATACCACTGTTGATTTACTGTAATCTCTGGAAACTGTTTCCTGAACAAGTACTGATTTATTCTAATTTATCTTGCCTCATCCCACCAGTCTCGTGCGTGCAGTTCTCGGTGGTCTCGTGATGAATACCGAACACTACTCCCCACCATTGCTTTTTTTTATCGTGAAACATTTCTCACCAGTTCTGTGTGCGGCATTATCACTAGGCCCATCACATTTGGATACAGTCGATGTCCCTGTATTAGTTCGCATTTACTGTTACTTTCACTGTATCGTGCGACAGAGTCACAGTCACTGAATCTTGTCCTGTTCACACAAATTGTTCACGGCGTGTCATGTCACGATCTGAAAGTTGTTTCTGTATCATGCCGTTTTCGAATACATTTGGTTTGAGTCATAATAGTCGCATTGGGACGCTGTTGTTCTTGCTGTCTGAGATCACTTTCCAAGAGTGCTATACTCTCTCCACCCTGCCTACCCACCTTCTCGCCGGAATGGCTGTAGCACAGCGTGGGTTCGGATCCTGCGCCCGGCACATTTGCTTTCTTTGCTTGTGGCATCTGTTTAAAGGGTTGGTCGTTTGAGGGGGGGGGGCGGGTTCGGGTCCTGTCAATATGAGACCCTCCCCCACACACACACCCGTGCTCTTCCCCTAACGCCCTTCATCGCCCTTTGCGCTCATATCCACTTCTGACACAGACTTCGTTAGCGACTTGACATGAATAAACAACCACCCCTCTCCTCGCCACCAACCCCGGACCACGAGTGAAAGGAGGCACTGGATTTCTCCAGGCGCTGTGCTCGGGCCTGTCCAGCATGCTGTAATACATCAGCAGCAGCTCAGATCTGTGGCTTCCGTGAGGGCTTCCTTTACCACGTGCACGCGCACGGCTGTTTGAAGCCCTGCGAACGGTGTCAGCAGTTCATGTGGACACTCTAGCATAATCTTTCACTCAAGCCTACCGATTCACCACGCTGATTTATGAAATAAGGCGTGTCGTTTTCAGAGAGTTGTAGAACTGGTTTTCTGAAGTAATAAAACTGTTGTAATCCTAAAGGTTTTGAAATACAGTAGACCAGTTCAAGCATAATATAATTTGGACTTGTGAAAGGTAATCTGAATTAAGCATTTGTGCCAGCGATGCGCTGCCACCATGAAATAAAATACAGTAAACATTTCCCAACAAAGATTTGAAAGAGAGTTTAGAACATTTTTTAAAAAATCATGGGTCTTCTGAATTGCATCCAGTAATCACGGATGTTTATTCAAATGTTCTGAACAGTTAATGTGCATACGTCTGTTTCGATTTTAGGTGGTAACTGAGCTGTCATCGCCATCCAGAGATTTCCTCATCAGTTAACGACATGGAGATTGTAGTAGAAATCTGTGTACTCAGATGACTGTTGTCCTTGTTCTGACGGATATAAATGGCATGGGGGTAGCTGTTTGGCTAGTTCCATACCAGTGTTTTATTCGATTCTGTCACTGTGAAATAGGTTTTACGATTCGCACAAGTACAGAAAACAGATGGAAAACAGTGTTGTGACAGGGTGGTAGACTGTAGACGTCGCACAATTTTCCACCTCTTCGGGTTAGCTAGGTGTGATAGAGTGATAGGTGTGTTTACGTGTAGCTCACTGCCAAGGTTGTATCTGAAAGGCCAAGGTCGCCAACACTTTTTTTTAACGTCGTCTTTGCTGCGCTTGTTCCGATCTGCAGCAGCAAGGTTCCTCCGCCATTGCTGCCAGCCTTTCCCTCTAACTCGCAGGAATTCCGAAAAACACCCCTGCCTTCATCTCTGCCCATGTGCATCGTCTGTTGGGTTGTTTGTCTGTAGCAGTCGTACGTGTCTGAATTGTTGGTGGCAAGGTGAAGGTAGAGACGGGCGGGACTTAGTTCTCGTTCAAGGATTTTAGAGTCTTTTTCTGATTGGCGTATGCACGCCTTTCTGTGGGAGGGAGGATCTTTGTGGGTTAGGAGTTTGTCTTGCTCTCCGCCCAGCCTTTTCTTCAAATCTTAGTTCCAGATTCAGCTTGACGAGAATACAAAATAGTGCGTTCTTATCCGCGCGCCTCCGTGTATCGTAGTGCTCAAGAGACAGTGTACGGAGGACCACTGAAGAAGCTAAGCTTGTATTTTCATGTTCAGTGTGTAGTATAAACAATCGTCATTCGAATTTTTTTAACTGGGGGAGGAGGTTTGGCTGTGCTAGCTGCGCTTTCAAGATAGGCGCATGATCAGGTGCAATTCTAGAATAGGTGGGTGAAAGTGTTTGCCAAGTGCATGATGGACTTGGCTTGCTGGTTTCGCATCTTCACGTTTTGCTTTCTCGTTAGCCAAACTTCATCGATTTCTCATTCCCAGTGTACTTCGTGTAGTTGGGATCACGTATTGAAGTAGCAAGGAGGCCACATTCTCGTCACCAGCTGTTGAATGTCGCATAATTACAGTAGACAGACAAGTCATTGCACCGTCTTAGGACCACAGTGGAGGTCTTTAGAACACAACTATGCAGGATTGAGTCATAATCATTTGGTGTCTTCTGCGTGTTTTCCTGTAAACGGCCGCAAATTCCTGTCATAATTCTTGTTATTGAAAAGTAATTTTGTGATACAAATGCTGTTTTTCGGAAATGGACAGCTGTTGTGCAGTAATGCAGCATACATTACACCCAGTTACGATGGTGGACGTTGGAAACTTTAAGATCGTGCAACCGTACCCTTGGCTAGGGTAAGTGCAGCTGGTTTGATCCAGCTGAGAGAGTGAGAGAGCAGGGGTTGAGAGACGATCTTAATTAACCTTTCATGCTGGTCTCAGTTTAATTTCTTTCTTGCCGTTATTGTGGATGCACTCCTGTAATGTGTTAATCCGCACAAGCATTTGTACATTTTCTTTATAGGCAGAAAAGTTCTGGCTCGATCAATTTAACTGGTTTAGTTTTTGGGGGGAGGGGGTAAACGCGGAAGAAAATCACGTTACTTGTAGAGAGCAGCTCTTTTGATGAAATGGAGCCAGTAGAGAGAAATTAAGTTACTGATATTTTTAGCCTATGTGAAAAGTTCTTGGGAATGGGAAGAAGACATTTTCGGTTGTGCTCTATTTATGGAAGTCGAAACAAACACAAAGAATTTCCACGAGGCGGAGAGGCGCGGACCTTGGTGCGTAGGGAAGTAACGAAGCAAACCCTAATCACGCATGATATCAAGTTAGTCGAGACATGGAGAGGGAGGGAAGCAAAAGGAGAGTCGATAAAAGGCAGATCTGATGCTCGAAGGACAGCTAGCTGCGACGAAAACAGGTACCTAAATGAGTTATTGTGGCGATACCGTCATACCTGGACAGCTAGCTGCGACGAAAACAGTTAGGTACCTAAATGAGTTGTTGTGGCGATAGGTACGTCATACCTGGCTGGCGCCAACACGGTAGAAACACCTGGGTGTTTTCATTCTCGTTTGCTCGGAGTGCATGATTCTAAGTTGTTAGTGAGATCATTTTTTACGTTCTGACGGAAAGGGACCAAGTTGGGGGGGGGGGGGCGGTTACTTGCCACCAACAGAAATGATAGACTTTTGTGATAGACTAGCTTAAACTGTCGCTGAAACGAATATACGAACTTGACCATTGACATAGAAGCCTTTCATAATCCGACGCAAATGCAAATGCAAAGGTTAAGAAAGGGCGTAAAGCCGCTGTTACGACAGGGCTTTCTTGGAGTTTCCAGCTGTTACAAAAACTTCAACAGACAAACGATGGACGTGTTGTGTGGGACTATACCAGTGTGCGGATCTACATACCTGGACTGCAGTAAGGCCCTAGTTTCCTCCCGCCTTCGGGTTTTTGTTCGCTAGACGGTGATGTTGTATACACTTGTAGTCGGCGACAGCCTCCTGTCACGGACGTATTGTGTACATATTTATATACTGTTACATCCTGCTGTTGACAGAGGGAATTAAAAAAAACTTCGGTAATTCTTGCCTGTTATGTTGTCTGTTGTAAAGACGTGTTGAATGGGCGGGGAAATGAGTTAATTGTAACATTGCCCGGTTTATGTGAACGTGTCGTCAAGAATAGTCTAGTTAAAATTCCAGTGAGATGTGAACATATATTAGCCACCTGTGAAAGTCACTCAACCTTAGTCTTCGCAAGACGGGCATCACAAGGGGGACCTGGCTAAACTACACATGCCGTACTGATTTTCAGGGTTAACAAAGGATGTTACGGATTACCCCATTAGAAACTCCCCCTCTATGTATATCTTTGACTTTGACAGCACTTGGGGGAGGGGGGGGTCGTTCTATTCCAACCAACTTGCCTTCGTTAGCCCCGCTCCATCTGTTTTTCAGCTTGTTTACACAAATCCCCCCCCCCAAAAAAAAAACAACAACAACACACACACACACACGCACATGCGTTTTATGAATCGATAATGTCCGCATCTATCCATTATGCCGATATATTTTAGTTCTAGAACTCTATTCCGTGGTCCATTTTCCATAGTATTAATGCCATTTGCATGAAAACGGCACTAAATTTATTCCAAAATAGCGGACTTTTTCGGTCTCTGAAAACCCTGTTTCGGCAAAAGGGGAATAAGGTATTCGCTTCTGGGACAACCGAATAACTTAATTATTATCAAATAACGAGGAAAAAATAAGCTGTTCAGTTTTCGTGGTTAGGAAACTCAAGTAACCCATTCCTCTCATGGCGGCTATTCTGGAATAAGTAAGCTATTCGGGTTTCTTGCTACGGGCCCAGGTTGTGAGAAAGAAAATATCAACAGAACTTCGCTCATTTATAACTGTCACAAAGAGCAAGCCGCTACTTATGCCTTCGAACGGCTCCGCCTCCTGGTGGCTGGATGGCAGAGTTACGTCCCTGAAAGTCAGCAGAATAGCCCATTGTTCACTACCTTCTGTTAACGCTCCACTATGTGAGAATTTGCAAGAAAGTTGAGGGAGGAGTGGGCGGCGGGAGATTTTGCAGGTTAGTTTGCTGTATCTTTTTCAGCTGCGCCTAACTTCAAAACAAAAAAGGGAGTAGTGGGAAGGAAAACACTTTTTTTCTGATGACAGTCATAACGCCCTAATGTGACATTCTGAGTGAGATGTACTGACCCAGCTTGTTCCCAATAGAGCGCTGTAGAGTAACCAGACAGCAGTAAAAATAAAACAAGTGAGTGTATACTAATTGGAGGAAAACTTGGTGATTGCAAGGAACTGAGCAAAGTTAAAGACTAAAACATAAAAAGTAAATGTTTCGAGGTGTTACACATTCGTCATGACACAACACACAACACAAAAAATAAACACAAATACATAAAGTAAAAAGTAGAAAACAGGATTAGGTAAACACCGAGAAAAAGCACACCTATGTGCAGATCAAAATGGCCACAAATTAACATCTTTGGTTTTATTCTCATTGTCTTTCCTTCCATTTTCTATTTATGTTTTAAGACACCATTTCTCCAGTAAACTAAATGGAAAAAAATAGGATGAGGGTGTTTCCATTAGGGCAACAAATTACATTGTTTCCTGAGTTGTGCAGATCAATAGGATGAAAAGTAATAGCAGCCAGTACAGATAGGCAGATGAAAAAGTCCAAAGGCCTTTCCTGTCTTCCTTCTCTCCCATTCACCTCACCTCTCACTCTCTACTCCTCTCTCTCTCTCTCTCTCACTCTGTGCGTGCGTGGTGAAGATATAATTATCACAGACTGTTCGTGTGCGTTTGCGCGTGTGTGTTCGTGATGTCAGTAGTGGTCGGAAGGTCGTGTCAAAGATACTTTATTTCTACGCACATGCTGCAACGATGGCACCAGTCAATCTCAGGTTTGACAAGTATTGCAGACGCTGGGTGAGCAAAGAGTTTTTAAGCATACATGAGTGCTCACAATTTTTTTATCAATACTCAAAGAGTCGAGAAAGGTGAACAGCTTATTACAGCCGCACTTTTATATACAGCAAAAAGGGCACGGAACTCCCAGCAACCTAGTCCTGTTCGAGGTAAGCTTTGTATGCATGAGCACGTAAGCAAAACCAAACTGTGGAAGGTGCAGTACCTTTCTCTGCTCCCCACGACCACACGAAATACCAATCTCACAGAAGTCGAGGTGTGCTGTATGAGAGAGAGAGAGAGAGATGGGGGGGAGGGGTGTGTTTGTGCGAAAAAGAAGGGTCTTTCTTTTTGTTTTTCTGTTCTTTCGTTAACTCGTTTATTCGTTCCTTGGTCTGGATGCTTGTCTGACTTTTCCATCTATATGTAGCTGCAAGGCTGCTTCACAAGTATCGAGCTGCCGGCACGCATTACGGACCCAGATAGAAACAGACGAGGAAACACCAGAGCGTTTCTAAGTCTGACAAAGTCGCGAGAGGAAGCCTTTTGATCTCTTTATCTGTAAGGACGTTCGCCTTCGGGAAACAAGGCGAAACCTGACTAGGGCGCCCATTACCATCGAGAAACGTCGTTACGGGCTTATATGGTTCCGTGGTAAATCCATACTGATCTAAATTTAGTTTAGGCGTCCTCATCTAGAGGAATTTTTATTTAATACTTTTCTTAGCTTGTAAGACAAAACTCTACTCAACTGCCTTCATGTCAGAGCAAACACGACGCTGCGCCTGCCGGGAGTTGTGTATCATGTGACAGCTAGCTCCGTTTGGAGCCGCCTTTCCGGGTGGACGAGAAAAGCAATCGCAAACATGTGAGCTTGTGTACGCGCATGCGTATAAATTAAAAAAAGTATCGAAGACAAGACAGAATGGAAGAGTAATATGTTTGACTGTTATCTATTGGACCATTGCATGTAGCTCGTATCATAGCTTCTCTTTGTGCCGTGGATACAGTTTTCAGGCAACTGCTTTTAAGAACAGTTTTGTCATGAAAAAGAGTGAAGCCTGTATAATGAGGGTGATAAAAGGTGGTGGGGAAAGGAACAGGAAGGAAATTGGGGTACCCAGACTAGACGGGTACAGAAAAATCCAGACGGCCAGCTCTGTCAACAGGTGTCACATGCACAGAAACTGCGTGCGCGTGATCCGAACTCTTGACCCTCCGTATCGGTGACAACCATGCGCTATGCTACAGCCCCCCCCCCCCCACTTTCATACTTTCTGAAGAAGAGATGCCTAACATTCAGTTTCCCTCGGGTCCCTTCCCACCAGAGGTCTCAACTTTCTCTCCGTTTAAAAATAATAAAGAAGAAAGGAAATAAAGAAAAAAGGGCACGGAAGAAAACAGAAAAAGACGCCCCCTCCCCCGTCAACTATCCTTACTGTATTGTTTCAAAAAGAATACCACCTCCTGTCATTAAAGCAACCCTTTCGTCTGTTAGTCGCCGAGTGGCGGAGAAGATTTCACGAGAGGGTAGAAGAATAGTTCGGTAGACATTGTGAATCCGGGAGAAGTAAGAAACAGATTATTCTGACCCACTTGCTTATGCGAGGACAGGCCGTCTCCGAATCGCTTATTGAAGTATCAGTGTTATCGACAATGCACACGACATCTTTCACCTTCTAAAAGAAGCCACGACCAGCTGGGGTTGAAGAGAATAGAGGGGGGGGGTGTTATAACAATTGTCTTTCCTGTCTAGTGCTAAATCTTCTTTCCTTTCCTAGACTTTTACAAAAAATATCAAGACGCCCGGGTGGGACACGGCCCTTTTGCAGTTCAACCGATTAACTCTGTACGTTTGAAAACCAGCGCTAACTGCGCCAGTTGTCTCCGAGAAAACGCCGGACATTAACTGCTAACGGCTACTTGTCTCGTACAGCCTCGATCGCTTCCAGCTCCCCTACAAAATTTTTCCTGCTGTCCAGCCTATGCGCCACATCTACTGAAGCTAAGTCTTTTTCTTCTGTTTCGTTGTTGTCGTTTTTTCGTCGTTTTTGTGTCGTCCTGATGAAGGGGTAGTGCCCCGAAACATGTAGATTGTCTTTGTCTTTGTCATGTCTTAGCTTGGTCCAGTTCCCTTGTTTTAAATTCTACAAAGTCTGTCGACTAAATGTCGGGCCTTGCTGGTCTTCTCGCTTGCGATTGGTCGATCGCAGACTTCAAGAAAAACTATATTTAAAACCGGGAGCTTCTTTCCAGGTCTCCCTCCAGATATAGTGCCTTGCACTTCGATCCTAACGAAGTGAAAATATATTTAGTTCCTCCCCTTTCCTGCTTGCTCCTCCTCTGTCGTTAGTGTATTTGATCAGACGGAACGTCGGCGTCTCACGCTCGCGGGTCATGCCGGCCTAGACAGATGGCCAGAATATGAGGCGTCTAAATAAAGACCAGACCCCAGTTCGCAACACAGTTTGTACTGTTAACTCTATTCACATGTGTGTATGTAAGCTGCGTGCGTGCGTGCGTGCGTGTGACAGCCCCCGCTTATGGAACAAGGATAGGGAAAGAAATTCTGGATCTTATCAAACCTCTCCCCCCACCCACACACCCAAATTCTCTTAATGAGGATTGCTTTTTCCGGTGCTTAAAGTCTGCGCACGGCTGCCTGCCAGCGATCAATGATCAGTCACAAACTTGTAGACTCGTATGAGGTTCCCACCCACCACTACCCACCGTCCCCCCGTCTCCGCCCAACCATTTTCGATTTTCTTTCGTGTCAACTTCTGTTTGCTGAGCCGAATGGATTTAAAAGAAGTCTTCAATATTTTATTGCACTCCAGTATTTTACATATTTGTGACAAGTCTCAGTAAGTCCTTAGGTAAGCCAGGCAGTGAAGATCACCATTTTTCTCTCCCACCCCATCCTCTCCTTTAAAACTGGTTGGGGAAGAGGAGGAAAAAGTCGCTTAATCGACGATACAGAAAAATCACAAATCAAAGAGGGACAGACTTTGCACTGCTTAAAACATAGTTCTGACACAGTTCATTGTTCCTTTCTCGGGCCCTGACTGCAAGAAAACCGAATAGCTGAATAAAAGTATTCCTGTAACACCAGAAAGTAGAATAGAGATAAAAATTGGCCGCAGTGTGAAGGCCGTCCTTATAATTAATTCTACTTCAGGCCATGTTTGAGATGGTAGTCGTGGAGCTGATAATTTGGTGCCCTATTTTTGCACCATGCTAGTCTGGATCTTGCTGAGCTCCTCTCTCCTTCCTCCTCCCCCCTTTTTTTTGGGGGGGGGGCTGCAGCTCACACTTTCTTCATTCCTCCTTCCCTCCTTTTTTTGGGGGGTGGGGTAAAAGAACATAGTAAACATTATCGCAGCCCCGGCGTGGCTGGGTTGTTGTGTTGTGTTCGAGAGTGGGTACGCGGGTGGCTGTGTGTGTTGGAAGAAAATGCTCATTTTTAGATAAACGTTGTAAATTTCTGTCCTGGGAAAATCACTTGGAAAGTCTCACACCAAATGCAGCAGCAACAACAATGACGACAACAGAAGCAGAAAAATACCAACAAAAGGAGGAACAGTTTAACATCACGTCTTTGTCGGGGGCTGTTGTCCGTGCACACGAGTCTTTGCAAACCCTGTAGGGTCTCATCTGGACACAGGATACAGGGGCCCACCAGTATCAGTTCTCAATACACTATCCAGTAGACTGCCGACAGAGACAAAATGATTCAAAACGGAGCTATCGTGAGACTCAAAGTCTCTATACGCGACGCACCGTTTGCTTCCAGGTCAGGCTGATAAGAGATGTGCCGAATGCATACGTTCTGTCTTGTTTCTTTTTAGAGTCTGCCAGCGCGTGGGATCTGTTTCTTCTCGAGGAGGAGTCTGGTCCAGTTCAAGTCCCCCCTCCCCTCCCAAAGACTTCCCGGGGGGGGGGGACTCTTCCGGTCACGGTCACAGGCTGCCGCCCTGTCAACCCCTTCCCCGCCAGCTGCTCGTAAACAACTCGATAGGGGCTTGTGCCTTGGGCTCAGCTGTGGGCCTTGGGCCAGGCGACTGCTAACAGGAACAGAGCATATGTTGTAGCAGGAGTGGTGTGGTTCGGGGGAGAGCAGACAGCCGTTTTAGAAACTCGAGCACGCCATACAGTCGCGTGACATAGTCTATGTTGGACCCTCCCACTTTCAGCGTGTATGGTTTCTATGGCTCCTTGAAATCTAAGTCTAGTTTTTTCGGAAACGCTAGACGAGTCAACCGTTGCTTTAGCCTTTGCTGGTGGTTAAAAAGTAATTGGTTCATACTTCTAACGTTCAGCTAGGGATGAGAAAGAACCAGTGATGTAGTGGATGTTAAGACTAAACGGCGTGTAAAACGTATATCTAACCATAGTTATCTCGACTTAATGTTATCACCATCGTCGTCAATCAATATCATTCTCCTTAATGTTATCATCAT
>SMGT01015627.1:98595-121551 GCA_004794575.1 Lanistes nyassanus | reverse complement strand
CTTAATGTTATCACCATCGTCGTCAATCAATATCATTCTCCTTAATGTTATCATCATCGTCGTCAATCAATATCATTCTCCTTAATGTTATCACCATCGTCGTCAATCAATATTATTCTCCTTAATGTTATCATCGTCGTCGTCAATCAATATCATTCTCCTTAATGTTATCATCGTCGTCGTCGTCATCAGCGCCATTAGCTGTGTTCGGGTGAACATTCATTTTTCTTTATCTCTGTTTCTTTCTACCTCCTGTTTCCCCCTCCCAAATCTTGTTCCTATGACAGCGGGCAAGTGGGTGTGCATGCGTGCATGCGTGCGTGTGTGTGTTCGTGTATGCGTGAAAGAATGGTCACATGTGTATAGTATACAGGTGCATGCAGTTCTAGTGATTATGTTTCTTTAAACCGTCGGAAAATGCCCTTGTCACGGAAAGGGGTCCGTGCCATGTTGGAATATTAGCGAGCATTAGTGTGTAAGAGAAGTTATGTGTTGGAATTAAGGGTTGTACGGAAAAGTACGGTAGAGTAGCGTGTAGGGACATAGCATGGAAGGCGAATTCAGCGTGAGTTTCTTAGCAGGAGTGAGTGAACGCGTGTTTAAAGGAATGGCGGAAATTTGCGTCGTCCCATAGAGGGCAAAAGCCTGGAGTTTTATTGTGTACAAGAAATTCGCAGTGAAACTGTGTGCAGCTATTCTGTGTGTTCCCTAGTGAACATCAGAGTGTTTGCTGCAGTACCTGAGTGTTGCATCTTTCTGTGGCAATTTTTATCAGGTGTGCTAAGCACACGTCATCTGGGTAAATACTATCGTCCATGAAAGGGCGAATAGCCAAGACGATATATGTTTGTGTAAAGCAGTGTTTTACTGTGGGTTTATTTAAAGAAGAGGTGTTGTGGTGTGCAATTCTCAGTTGTGTTGAGTTCATGAATATTATAAGCTGGTGTTGAAGCGAGTGTACAGAGTGGCGAGTGAATGTTGAAGGTCTGGGTGTATATGCATTTTTTTCTGTTGGAACTTCCGAGTCTTTTTAAGTTGGGAAATTTGTGTATCTGTGTGTAGTGTAATGGCAACGTGTGGCCCACCCGCGCTTTGTGTCAGGGTTGTGGAAAGGCTTTTTTTTTTTTTGGTAATTGAAGTGATTGAAATGAGTGCGAGTTACAGAAAAAACAGGGGGTTTCCTGTCTTAACTTTTCGACAGTGTGTTGTGTTTCCTGGTGTTGAGTGGGCGTGACAGGGAGAGAAAAGAATAACGGCAAGTGTGCGTGTGTGTGTGTGTGATAGCACATGCGCACATGTCTGTGAAAACGCTTTTTATTTAATCCTTTCCGTTGTGCAACGCAGCGTTGTCAACAATTTCTAAACTTTGATTCACTGTCGTCAACAAATCATTTTCTTAACGTGCTGTCTCTGTCCATGCTCACATCAGTTCTCTTTTTCACTGAAACAAAAAGGAGACTTCCCTGTTAGCGATGAATGTTAAGTATGACACTCTAGACTATACTTGAAAAAAAAACCTAAAACAAAAACGAAAAATCGAAAACAAGCTTACGTTCCCGCCTTCGATCCCTGATATGAAAGTAACCTAAAACAGACGAAACTGCGTAAGAGGCGCGACGAACGCAGGCGACAACTTTGACAGGGGAGATCACCGCAGATACTCGTCCATGAATGACAGCCATTGACAGTCTCAAGAGGCTTGACGAAAAGTAAACGCTACAGCCTGCTGGTGTGGCAATGGCAGTGGTGGCAGGAGTTGGGCGGAAAGGTGTTCTAAAGCGAAGCATAATATTAATATAGGCCTAACCGCCTCCCCTCCCCCCCCAAAAAAAACCCCCTTTTAATAGCGAATGATTTTTGTGTGGTGTGGTGGGAAAGTGCTTCTACCTCGCGGTGATTTCAGACGATTCACGAGTGAAGAGAAGCGTTTTGTAGCGTGTTCTCTAGGCGAGTGAGGGGCTTTCGGCTTTAGCAGGCGGTGTTCGGTTCTTGCCTCAGATAGCTAGGAATAGCTAGGAACTTCCTCGCTTTCCATGCGCCGGTATAAGACGTACTTCTGCGTCGTTAGTAACCCGATCCTTGTACATATAAACTTTAACAGCATAGCAAGTCTCAACAAAACGCATAACGAATATTCTAAATTATTGTCTTTTCTAGTCATGTGAAAAAGGAAAAAAAGATGTCCTATCCAGTTTACTGACACAGAACCTGATGGATACTATGTAACAGGCCGATCAAGCAGAAAGGGGAGGCAATTCATATGACAATCGCAATATACGAGCGCTCCATCTTCAGTCCTCAAAACCAGAAATTGGTGCTGGTAACAGCAGTGAGTAGAACAAGCTGTTGACTAGCAGCGACCGTCTTGCGACACGTGGTGCTACTGGAGAGAGTCCCACAATTAAAAGCTATGTTCTTTCAGATCGCTTCTTCTGAACCACCCCACCCCTCGGCGCCACCCACCCACCTGCCCACACCTTGATATTGACGCCGAGTTCATTTCGCCAATGATGGGCCTGTTCTGTCCAGAAAGCGGCTCACGTGCCACCGTTCTCTTCCAGGACCAGCTAAACAGGAAATTATCACGGTAACCTCCCTTCGGTCATTATAGCTTCGCTTCCCTGTCCTCTTCCCCTCCCCTTGACTGTCCACTCCTCTCCTTCCCCCACTCCCATCCCCAACATCCCAGACCCCTAAACAGCCTCGATCTTCCTTTGAGGTGAGTATCCGACGTGTCGCTGTGCACGTGACAACTTTGCCGTG
Organism: Lanistes nyassanus; assembly: GCA_004794575.1. NCBI lineage: Eukaryota > Metazoa > Mollusca > Gastropoda > Architaenioglossa > Ampullariidae > Lanistes > Lanistes nyassanus. Next base: position 118,788 of record SMGT01015627.1, on the reverse strand, counting down.
ATGCTGAGAGTACGCATGCGCTTGCACGTGCTGCCAGCAGTGGGAGGGGAAAAACAAACTGTTGACGTCCTGTAGGCCCAAGACTGCGTTCAAGTCATTCTAAAATGACGAAACGCTCGTTGCGTCATCAGAGCGTTGTGGTCATCAGAATCAAGGTAGCCTACACCAACCATTTCACAAAGTCGAATGAAACCAGCAGGACAGAACTAAACGTCCAGCAACACAGATCTACTCCAGTTGCAGTCCAGATACTCCACCCACTCCATCTCCCCCCCCCCCCCCCCCCCCCCCCCCCCCCCCCATCATAGCAGGTTCCCCTAATGAGACCTAACAGCTATCCTGGGCTTGTCAAACTAGAAACAGGGAATTTCCGCCATGGAAAACACGTATGCGGCCTGAAATAATCACATGGCTGAATCAGCCTGTCGAGTTGACAACCTTATTTGGAAGTCGGAAATTCCTGAAGCTGAAGTGACCCAGTCACTGCAAATTCCTCTGCCACTTTCGGGAACCTGCTATATCACAAGCTGCAGCGAAACTGTGTTTTAAAGAGGGCTCGACCCATTTGCAACAAAATTAAAATGGGTTTTGACGGGTGAAGACTGTTGGACTGAAATTTTTAACCACCGTTTTCTATCGATTTAACCCTGTGCAAGGAGCATAAAGCCCTAGTTTGAGCGAAGTGGCCTTTTCTGAGTATACTGACACCAGGCAAATATCACTGCGTCTCAAGACTGTCTCGGTGGTCTGGTGGTAAAGGCGTCCACTTTCTGAGGCAGGAAGTGGGGGGTTCGTGCCCCGGCCAAGCCATACCTAAAGACTTAAAAATCTGCAACCTAGTAGCTGCCCTGCCAGAGGCCTGGCACTATAGGGAACAGTGCTAGGACTGGTTGGTCCGGTGTCAGTATATTGTGAAGTTCTACTCATGAATGTGTTTTTAAAGAAAGGTGAACACTTTTTTTTTAAGTGTGGTGGGCACACCATTATTTTAGGGGACTTCATCTGCTCTGTTTGAAATGTAATGTAGCTTGAATATGAACGATACAAATATCTCTGACATTACCTTTTTCAGATTTTGAATTTTTTATTCAAACGAGCTTTGTTAAGGCTGTTTAGAACTTTTTTTAAAGTCCCCAAACAACCAAGGCTGCTTTACTCGCTCGCAAGCCGGCTGGCATGTAGCCCTGACGTCTGCCTTTGCCAAGTACGATATTGTACGCCATTTGGGACGTTTTTTTGTGTTTGTTTGTTTTTTGCGCAGCTGTTTTGTCGACATTGCCGATGGAAGCAGGACAGAGTTTACACTCACACAAATGCACACCTGCTAGGTCGTCTGCGTGAAATTCGAGCCGCTTTCCTTCCAAGACATCTCTCTGTTCGTGGCCAGCGTTTTTGGTTGAAGGTCGAAATCAATTACAGGACAATGGTCCACAATGTTCATTTCATTCAGCCACAACAGCCACATTAGCCACATTAGCTGCAACAGCCACATTAGCTGCAACAGCGCTTAGTTTTTTGTGTGCAGACCTGTCTCTCAGCAACTTTGTCGAATAGTCCTCTGGAAGCGCGGTTTTCGTGAGTACGGACACCTGCGAGAAGTTTGACAAAATTAATTAGTCTTTTTTCACGTTCGGTGGGCTATGAAGAAATTTCAAAAAATCCAAACGCAGAAAAAATCATCTGAAATAAAAGAAAGAGCTACGACTGTTTTTTTTTAAAAAAAATAAGCAAAACCATCCAGTCAACTAAACAGCCAAACGAACAATAAAGAACCAGCTGCAAGAAACAGCGTTGACGTCACTGTGAAATCAATCACCATTCTAAGTAAGATTTTTCAGAGGTTTGTATTTTTTCTATACATTGAAGTTAGTACACGACCCTTCGTCGTCAGAAGTGTCTCGACGTTTTAATATATGAAAAAAGTTCGTACAACCCAACATAGAAACTTAACGTTGTGCGAATATTGATACAAGCAGCACGCCCTCTCCCCACCTTTGCTGCTGATTTAAGAGAGGTAGACGGAGTGCTCACCTGGGGAAAACTTTTTTTTTTAAACCTGAGCATGTAAAACAAGCGGGTCCTTCTGTTTGTTGTGTCTGGTTCGACAGAGGTGTGCCTCCTTGTCCTGAGACAGCAAGTGCTCCAAGGCTAAGGAGTTTGTTTACCCGCTGGACGAAAACACATTCTTTTGTTTCTCGAGTGCCATGCCATTTTCTGTTTCTCCCCGGACCGCGAGACAGAGAGTTGACTAACCAGGAACACCCCAGATGAGATTACTCAACCACTGACTCAGTCATTTAAACACTTAGCCCACACACACTCACTCACACACAAAATACTGATTTATGCCGTGTCAGCAACTGCATCATGGAAGGCAGATGTGGATTCCATGACAGCTACAGGCATTCCAGTCCACTCAACTACTGTTTGGAGGCTCTGGAAGGTATGTCTCAAGTCTCCCTAGCAGCCATCAGCAAAGAAAAACTTTTCTATTTGTCCCTTATCGCGCCTCCCAACGGCAGTCGATCGAACTGCCGGTAGCTCTCACGAAACTGCTCCCTGGGAGAGCATGAAAAAGCGCAGAATAACTGGAGCCAATCAAAATACAGTATCACGTAAAATATGCTAATCTCGTAGGGTCACCACTGAAAACCTTGCAGTTTCCTGGAAGATCTTTACTGCCTATACCCCACCCCAACCCCCACCTATCCCCTACTCCTAGCCCCCGCCCTAACCCCACCCCTTCCCCTAAATCCCCCTCCTCCCGGAACATCCCCCTCTCCCTCCCTTCCCCCCGCCCCTGGAAAGACCTTCGAAATATAGCTCGCCATTTGATTGGCTCCGCTTGTTATACATCCTAAATAGAGCTCGTCATTTGATTGGTTCCAGTAGTTCTGCGCTTTTACATGGTGGGGAGGGAGGTCATGGGGCCCACGTATGAATCACTGCTTACAGGCGAGGATACGTCCATCATTAGCAAACGTTAGACGTTGTTACGATCATGTGTAAATCGACGCACACATTTGCAGAAACGTACAAACATAAAAATCAGTTAAATATAGCACTGGAGGAATTCCCCGGGAAACACCATCCCTGGATGACGGGATTACCCGAGAACTTCAGTTGCAGTGTGGAAGCATGGCCGACAGTAAAAAGCAGCGTGGGGCAAAGAGCTAAAAAAAAAAAAATTCTGCAGAAGAATTTAGAATTTTGTTGGAAAAGGTATACAAGAATTTTGCTGGACTACTTCGTAATTTTGCTGGAAAAAGTACAGGAGAATTCTGCCGTGCTATTCAATAATTAATGTAATTTCCCGCAGAGGAAAAGAAAAACAATAAGCGTTGCAGATTCCAGGGGCGGAGGCGAAGTAAGAACTTGGAAAAAGGTAAAAAGGAAAAAGCAGCATAAGTGAATTTTGTTTAATAGCTCAGCATTAACCAAAAAAAGATTGTTGTCACCGCGGGCGGGTACCTTATCTTATTGGACTTCGACTTTTGAGAATTATTGAACAAACTGTTTATGGCGATCTTGTAAACGTAGATTTACTTTAGCAATCGTCACCAAAACCTTTACTGCTTTAGGTCAGTGGTTTCTAAACCAAAGGGTGACGATGCTGTGAAATAATGTGAACAACTAGGGCAATCTTCCGAGGGAAAAGATTCTCATACGTCGACACGCTCGCTCAGTCTCTCACAGGCAAAACACTTCTAGCTCAAGAGCCCCCACCCTCGTAAAACACTCAACTGCAGCGAACTGTTATTCAGCATATATTTCAAAACACTAACTGGCTCGACAACATCAAATATCTACAAAGTATTTACAAAGAATCACCGTGCTCGTGTCTAGGGTAAGACGCTGCCTGATGACGTCATACCACGTGCAACAGACAAAGGAAATAATCAAATCAATGCAAGAGGGAAACCAAACTGCCAAACCGGCCTATGATCCCGCTCAATACACAGGTACAATGAGTGACCGACAATAGAGCTCTTACTCTTGTCACCACTGCAACCACGACTTCTGTGATACACAATAACAAAGCTATCCAACTGAATCAATAAGTGACCACCAAAGAGCACCGACTCTTGTCACTATTGAAACACTACTTTTACCGCAGTACACAGATACGAGAAGCGACCGTTACAGAGCACCAACTCTGGTCCCTACCGTACCAACAGCTTTACTGCAATACACCAATGCGACACGTGACTGATGACCGAGCACCAAATCTTGTCGCTACCGACACTACAGCTATTCAGCGACCCACAAAATAAGCTACGCCACTGCTTCAGCCACGCTACACTCAGTCCCGTCTCCTGGCACACTTGCCCAATCACTAGCTATGACATCTCCTGTCTCCGGCAGGATAAAAACTCTTATCTTACTTCAACGCGGGTTCCCAACTCTAAGATAAGTTTAAGGTAAGAGCAGACCTTACTTATAAGGCACATCCACTGGTCTCTTTCCGTCTCAGTCCGTCGAGGCGGTCAGCAGATTACACTCGTAACTGCAAGAGAGCTGGAGTCTTCCTTTTGGCAAGATGGCGACTGAGGTCCGTAGGCTAGCACGTGGTCGCTTCACTGGGTCTCTTCCTAGGTGCACGTCCCTCTCTGTATGTGACCCTCTGTTCTTTTTTCTGTCTGTGTGTCTGGCCCTGCTTAAATTCTAACCCCCTGACGCCTTAAAACTGGGCTAAACCGGTTCTGGTCAAACTCGGTGGAGCCGGCCAACGGCGCTGACCAATGGCGAGCTTCCAGCTAGCCACTAAGTGTCCAGAGAGGGCGGAGCGATAGCCTGGTGATGACGTATCTTCCCCCTACTAGCTGACCAAAAGGGAGGGGCTAAAAGGCTTACCTAGGAGTGACAGGTACTAGCCTAGGGTGACATGTGACAATTGTGTCTCAGAAAACTCTCTGCTCAAAGCTTGTCGCCGGTACAGTTGATAGACTAAACGGTTATTTTTCTCTCGCTGGCAAGATTTCCCAATACGCGCAGTCTGCCCGCGATCCCCGGGCTTCACCACCGGGAAAGGTATACGTTGAAGGGCTACTCACACGATGCAATGTTTCCAGTTTTGAGCGCAATAATTATCATATATGGAAATTGAAATGTCGACAGAAAATGTGGCAGGGGACCTCTCATCATTTTACGCAGGCAGAATGCCGAGCTATTTTCTTGCAGGGGCTAAAATTGTTGCAAGGGTTTCAGCCAATCAGAAAAAAAGTGTGCTATCTACTGCGGAGTAGTCTAGTCTAGTTCGTCGCGATCATGGCAGGTCTTAGACTGTCAGTGAACTGGTCAGAAGCACGTACTTTTCACGTGACAAAACTTGCGGTCGCAGCAGCTGCGGCGGTCAAAAACTGTTCGTTTTCATCCGTATTGTCCATGTTGGTATTCTCAAGTCCCAGATCGATCACTTGATGATCGTGTGACACGAGCTGGTGATGTTTGCAGGCTCTCTTACCGTGTGCGGAGAGTGCGTGAAATGTTTTCTCTCAATATTGAGAGCATCGCGTCGTGTAAGTAGCCCTTAAGCAAAAGTGCGAGTCGTGATCGCCGGGGTTTTTTTTTCTCCTTGTCTTTGATGTCTCGGAAGGATCGTTCGTAAATAGCTTACGTGTGCGTTATGATCTCTGCTCCATGACTTGTGAAAGGGTACACGTACGGAGGAAATTGCTTGCTGGAGACGGGATGCGAACCCCGCTATACCCACAATTATCACTGTCTTGATGGCAAGCGGTGGCCGTTGCACTACAGAAGCATTAGGGTAAAGAAGAGAACAAAGATGGCGCGCCACGTGTGCCACGACACCGAACAGAATGTCTGGTCAAGGACGCACAAGACGATCGAACACGAAGGGCAACTACATCAGCATCGCCTTCATAGCAGTCCTTTTTGCTGCGCAGTGCTTTCATCTTGAACTGAAAGGCCAGACCTACCATCACTCTGTACACTCTGACACTCGATCGTGTCTGAGGGAAAAAGACAGAGAGGAGAGCGTACTTGTACATCGCAGAGAGCCGTAAGCAGTGACCTTCAACTTGTTCGCACAAAAGCAAGAGTTCCTCTCCAGACACCTTATTTACGGCCCCAAAATCGGCCCCCGGCTGTGCTGTACTGTTTGTGTGTGCAGCTATAATTAGTGTGCATCGAGACAATCGATCGATGACAGTACCGGGAGATGAGAGACAAGCTGCGCACCACTAAGCTCTACAGTACTAGATGCTAGTGGCTGTGTGTGTGTGTGTGCACGCGCGCGCGTGCTCTTTGGTGTGTGGGGTTAATCTATTTTTATTTCGATTATTATGATTCCTGGTTTTTGTTTACTACTTGCTGTTAATTGGTGTAAAGCCCCCGGGTGACTCGCGCTATATGAGAATTCGTTGTTGTTGTTGTTGTTGTTGTTGTTGTTGTTGTTAAGGCGACGTACACATCCGCACACAACCAAACAAGCGTTTCTTTGGTAATGGTTGGTCGAAATGTTTTATGTAGTTGCATACTTTGCCTTTGGAAGGAGCTAGAATACAGTTTACTAAGCCGCATGAAATGCACCTCTCCCTAATTGTGCCTCAAAGACCCAAGTGCACGCGAGCAGCACGTGCAGATCATCTGAAAGCTGTTAGAACGGGGACAGGTGGAGGATCCTGTTGCTAGAGATGGCGATCTGTCGACAGATCTTTTGTTTGTTTGTTTGTTTGTTTGTTTGGGGTTTGTCTTTTCGGTTGGTTTTGATGTGTATGTGGGATGTCTCTCACTCCTTTCTTCAAGTGCTTCGAGGAAACGTTTAGTTTGGTTTCGCGCTTTATAAAGTAATTACATGTACTGGTTATTCAGAGGGTTGGGCCGGGCTGGACGGGTTTAGGGCTGTTTAGTTGTTTGCAGTCGCCTCAGCAGCGAAAACTATCGCAGGGTGGGGACAGGACAAAACGCTTAAATGAAGTCGGATTGGGGTGGGTGAGTGGGTGGGTGTGTCGAAACCTGGTGATCGCTTCAAACTTTGACATTTCCTATATTTCTATGATTACCAGTAACAACAATGCATGTAGTGTACTTTTGGCATACCTGTCAGTTTTCTGGACCTCACATGTCCGTGAAATGTTACACAGCACTTAGGGATTTTTTTAAATCTGAATGCAAAACAATGTCATTATACTGGGTGTTCAGTCCTACAACGGGGTCGAGGGTCAGGGAAATAACAATAACAAGACGGCCCAGTGTATCCACGCGCGCACACCGTGTTCCTCTCTCTCTCTCTCGTTTGCTCGCTTGCCTGCTCATGGGTGCGTACCCCCCGCCCCTCCCCACTCCCCCGACCACGCCAAACATGTACACCACTTACGGAAGTGAAGTCAGCTATGACCTGTCTTACGACATGCGCAGTAGTATCAAATTTCACAACATGCGCTCAGATCCATTTCATTTTCAACACCATAGGAACGCGAACGTGTCCATGTGGTTGTTTCCTTAATCGCAAACTGATGACAGAAAATTTAAAATAAATTATTTATTTAGTGCTGACTGGACGATGTTCTATTTGAAATTTCGAAAAGCAAAAGGGTTGTTTGTTTGGTTTGGGTTTTTTTGCACTTCAAGGTCTTCAGCCCTTTGTACTTGCACATCTTCGCGGGAAGTGGTTCAAAAGCTTGCCTCGGAAACCGAAGCGCTGCACCACACTTCCCCCAGTTCACCCAGCTGAGGAAGGGTGTGCGCGACGGCGAAGTGAAGACACAGGGACATATTTTGAGGTTAGCGTGTCAGCTGGTGGCAACACAGACACAGGAACATTTTTAGGTCATCAGTGGTACTAGAGGCACAGCTACACGAGCGTTCTGAGCAGTCTGCTCACTTGTATTTGGAGGCCCTTATAGAGATATAACACAGATAAACAAATCAATAAATCGAATACACATGATTACTTTAGGATTTCATTTGTCAGTTCGTGTGTGCATTAAATAGCTTCACACACGTTGGTGCTTTGTTGACAACAGCATCCGTTTGAGCCCCTCTAAGCAAATTAACTGTTCACATAAAACTGGTTTCAGAGCCATGGAATGTTCTAGTATTCAGACGCATCCGGATATCATGACATAAACCCAGATCCTCCGCCATCTGTGTCAAGCTGCCCTCAAAAGCGCGCCCTCGTCTCTCAGTTGACGCCTCCTCGAGATGCTGATAGCTCAAATGCAGTGCTTGACACACGAACCCCGTTATCTTTGATGATTGCTAGCTGAGGCTGGTATTAGCTGTTGGGGTACCTGCTGCTGGGGCTGCATGGTTTTTGTTGTAGTAGTTGTTGTTCTTGTTTTTTTAAACCAAAATCAGCAATTGTAAAACTGACTGGATTGAAAGAGGGGAGCGTGGAGGAGAAGGGCGGAGACAAAAGCTTGATGTAATTAGGATCTGGGAGACCAAAAATAAACCCTGCGTTTATATGATGTCGGCTGTGTCATTGTGACCTGAAAAAGTTGCATATATAAGTACATACCTTTAGAAATATGCCTCGTGTCTCTGTCCCTATTTTCAATTTAAGTGCTGTAACCAGACTCGAGCCAAAACAATTTTTTTTAAATTACTGTTCTCTTCAAATACGGCCTTTCCACTTTTTAAGTTTACTTTGTAACCTCCCTTGGTCTGTACCAACAAACGGCCTCCAGCACCGGCTGTTCTTTACCAAAACACTGCCTGGGATTGGGAAATAGAGGACACGTCAACAAGGGCAGCAGGTTTATTTGTGTTTTCCAGGACTCGCGACAAGATTTAAATAGCCTACCAGCACAGAGCTTTCTTCCGCCTCGGGAACAGTGAACAATAGACTGCTTGCGGCCTTGACGATAATCACGTGATCAGTTCCAGCAGCTCGACCGACGAAATCGACAATTGCCGGTGGAGTGGTGGGAGGGACTGGAGGGATCGAGAGGGAGGGCAGGGGGGGGGGGGGGACCGAGAAGGAGAGCGAAGGTGAGGTAATGGTAACATCGATCGGTCCTCCAATTTCCGAGTGGATGCGCAGCGTCACTCGCTGTACTTCCCAGCTTTCACGTCCGACTTTGGAAAACGGCTAAAAGTTTCGGTGTGTTTATTTCCCGTATGGACAAACTGCTGCCGGTATGCACATCCGTTCCGCTCTGAATGCTCACAGCTATTACATTCTACAAAACTAAACAGGGCTGCCCGGCGTATTCTCTTTCACCCTCGCAGTCTCGGATCGCGTGTGTCCTGCCTGTCAGATTCAGGGAGGGACTCGGAGAGGGAGGGGAGGTGTTATTTAAAGAATCAGGCTTTGATACCATCAAGCCACCACCACCACCACCACCAGCCCAGCCCAGCCCCCAGCTCCCTAATCACCACCTTCCCCTCACCCCTATAGTGCGAAATCACCGGCAGGTGGAAGCACTTTCCCCAAAACAAACTGCAACAACTGCAACCATCAAGCTGAAAATTCCCATTCCACCAAATAGCTACAAAAATAGCAGTAAAATATTAGCAGGAAAAAACCAGGACAAAAGAAAGGAAAAGGGAATAACCTTTTGTGAACTTTAAAATCCTCCTTTAATCATGGAAATCTTGGCAATGACTGAACTTACAATGACTGAAGATATTAAAGTAAATATAGAATATAACCACCCTGACCAAATACTTTTAAAAGCAAGTTAAAACTTAAAAAATCTTTACAGTACTTGACCCAACGTAACAGTCATCTCCGATGTACTAGAAAATTATAAATATTAGTGGAGCATAACATCAACAAAACTAAAGATAACATTAAAAGGGTAAAAGATCAATAGTAAAGGTGTCAGAATAAGCAAAACTAGACCCAAGGACAAGGACAGGATTGTAGGACTGGTCAGCAGGGACAACGCCCCACAAGGACAGGAATGGGATGGTAAACAGGGACAACGCCCCATTTCCGACATCACCACCAGACTGAAGGCGACCTTAACAACCAATAGCGGGTGGGGGGAGGACCAGCACGTTACCATCATCCAGTCCAGAGTTAACCACCTCCATATGGCCTCCCCCCTCCCCTTACTAGCCACTGTCCCTCTAAACGAACATCGACGACACATCAACTTTATTCTCGTACTACTTACGACAAAAACGGCTGGGCGGTGGGGCCAGCTATTTTAGGGAGGGGGGAAAAGTAAGCGAAGAAGAACAACAACAACATGGAGACGCACCATGGAAGAAGAGCTGAACCCCTCAGCCTTAGCTGGGGACAGCACAGAAGGCCGCTCAGAACAGGGAGCAGTGGCGAAGTCCTGTGCAAGCCTTATGTGCCACGAGGCACGAAGAGGATAGGCGAGTGCTTCTGTTGCAGTAAGAAAACAACCTCAAGTTCGAACAGTGCGCTGTCGATGAACTGACCATGAAAGTAGGAGGGGTGAAACCCAGCCACGACAAAATATTTTCAGAGCCACGCGTCACTTTCGCTTTCTGGGATTTGGGGGCGGGGGTGGGAGTGCTGCTTGCATCAGTATGTTTGCAGGGAGTGGGGCGTGCTACCTTTTACTTTAAAAAAATTAACTTTCCGCCGCTTCCTGTCCTGTATGCATATGTTGACAGGAACTGACTGGTTTTCCCGAACTAACCTCTAAAGGAAGCTCTTTTTGGGGGGGGGGAGCACAGCACAGAATATGCACGATCCTTCCCTCCCCAAGACCACTTAGTACATATTCCTAGACGTCTTTTCAAAACAACACTTACCTACAGCCGTACGATATCGTACGTGCTTTAAGTAACGTCCTAGCGTGAGTAGTAGCTGGGCCCGATAGGACGAAGACACTGCTCAGCGGGGATTAGCACGTTGACCTGCGGGACAGTTGTTTACATCACGTGCTTCCGGAGGCAGCACGCACATTCACACGTAGCCCTGTTGGGGATAACCGCAGGTCAGTTACCCCGAGGCTTCCACGCCGCCTCACGCGGGCAGGAGGGAGAGAACGAGCAAGCATGCGCGCACACACGTGCCACCTGCTATTCAAAGCAAGAGGACCCTGGGAGCGCCACGCTGGGAGACAGCACTCGAGAGTCAGGCGAGCGTTCAATTCCCCACTCACCCTGTCCCCTGGCCCCCAGGTGTAGACGTTCCGCTTGGGTCGCGTAACAGAAACCAGCCAATCGTGGACTTGAAATCTTGTGTTGCACGACTAGGGACCCACCAGTCTAGTCATTGTGCTGTGTCGCTTACGTGCGTATAATCATAGGCATAACTTCTCCCTGGTTCCCCCCCCCCCTCTTTGTGTTTTACTTACTAGTCCGGTGCTAAAAAGCGAATAGTTCAACAGATGGAATATGAATCATGTCATGGAATGTATTCTCTGTGCTACAGGCTTCTGCTAAGGCATTACCCGCTGCGTTAAAATTTAGTGTCCACAAACAAATAGAAAATGTAATATATGAGTTACGTGTATTTCGTATTATGGAGAACTTAAAAATATAGACCTCTGTGATTTTTACTGTAACGCTGACTGTGAGCACATCGAATGGCAATCAGCCTTTACGAGGTCGTGCGTGTGTGTGTGTGAGGAAGGAAGATACCAACGCGCGTACGTCAACTGACCGTGGACTGCATTTATGGAGGAGCCAAGACAGGATGGGAGTGCACAGAGAAAGAAATTCCCAGCTGTGCAGAGCCAGTATTGTGCTGTAGTTCTATTTTTATCTTAGGCTGTTCACATTTGGAACAGATTGTACCGACACTACATAGCGGCACGTTTTCTTAAAGCAATAGCTTATGATAATGAGACAAGCTGGTAGTGATTCCGTCCGTTGAGCTCATTCAGCCGAACACGTACTCAACCCACTCCAACCCGGATGCTTTTTTTTGGGGGGGGGGGGTCGCGAGTCGGGAGCGTATTGCAGAACTTCGATGTTTGCAAAGACCATTCCCGTTGCAAACTGGTATCCCACTTGTATTGCTTTTTTGTTCTTGATCTGTTCAGATTTTTTTTTTGAGCGTTGGCAATGCATTAATTTAAGCCCTGGTTCTACCTTGCGTATTGACGGTGTGTGTGTGCGCGCGTGCAGGCGTGCGTTCTGCTTACAGCAAATTCACGGGTGTTCGATCTTCTGTTGAAAGGGTAGTAATTCGTATCTTCGATTATTTCAACGCCGTCTTCAAGCCAGTTGTCGCAGATAAACAGCAGCGAAACAGGGCTAGGTTTTTTATCTTCGTTTCTGATCACAACAGCCCTCGTGAAGGGCATTCAGCCCGCACATTTCACATTCAGCTTGTGTGACGAGGAAAACAGAGGCCCTCTTAAAACCGTGGCAGGGCTTCCTAAGTCGAAGCTGCACTGTTGCTTCCACTATTTACAAAAGCCTCATTATTATTAATGTGCATATGGGATTGTGGGTGTGTGCTTGTGTGTGCATAGGGTGGGGAGGGGGCATTAGGTTTCTTCCCCCCCTTCCTTAATTTGTTTAGTTTACAGACTGCCGCTTAGTGAAGAAAGAATAATTCTGTTGTAGTAAACGATACAACATTATATAAATGATAGAATATTATAGTAAACAATAAATGTTATAGCAATTAATAGAACATTACTGAAACTGTACAGAGGCACGAGGGAGCGCGCGCACACACACACACACGTCTGATGATTCCACAGCTTCGTTAATAACCCGGTGGAGGAAACAATCTCTGTTACAAGACAACCCTAAACATTATAACGTTGCACAGAAAGTCTGGAATATCAACTAAATAATTTCCTCCTATTTTTGTTGTTTTGCCTGCTGCTGACATCAGCTGCCAAACATTGAGGCAAGGAACCACGTCATCAACAAAGACGGAGTGAAGTAATTTTTGGCGAGATCTGTCCTTTTCAGAAACGTTTCTTGTTGTAAATGTGGTTCTTAATTCTCCACACTACATCTTACATCGATCCTTGCTGTGACAAGCCTTGGAATAAACTGTAAAGCCGTGCGTGAGGAGTCTCCCGGCAGGAAAGTTTTAGCCAGCTTGGGGCGGGAGGGGGGACGGTGGGGGGTGGGGGGTTGGTGAGAGCCTTTTGATATTTACTCGGGTCAAAACACGTTGCGCTGATTCAGACGCCACAATCCTCGCCGTCTGGCAGGTGCTGTGCTGACTGCATAGAACTTCTGGTGCCAGTCCACCGCCACACTCTGCATACCTCTCATCCTCCTCCTGCTCCTCTCTCCCTCACTTTCCGCTTCAGGGTTTTTTCTTATAGATGGCTTTATTTAATTTTTTAACAATTACCCGCTGAACAATTATATTGTTAGTCATCAGAACACGGTGCATAACCTCATTACAACTAACACCGGCAAATTTTGTCCTGATTGTTTTTTGCCGGAGCTGACATGCGTGATATTTCTTTCTTTCCCGTTTACTCCTAACTTTTGGTTTGTTTTTTCTTTCCGTTAACTCCTTTTTGTCCTCGGTTACAACGCTTATAAATCTTTCCCATATTTATATTTTAAAAAACGAGAAAACTCCGCTGAAAGAACGAGATATTAATCAATATTGCACATCGGCTAGTTGTTGACAAGGGGTCAGAGGTCAAGATGCAAGAGGTCAAAAGACAAGGTTGAAAAGGCACGGTTGTGGCACCGGCAGCAGAAGCTGTGACCTGATAACCCCACCGTGACCTGAGCTTCGTAAACACGCGCTGGTGTTTCTCTCGTACGTGCATCTTCGCAGGCAGAGGACGCGTTCGAGGGAAGGGACCGTGGGGCGTGCATGGCCCCCACCCCACAAACGGCGATGCCGCAGGTAGTGTTTCCAGAGCACAACAAACTTCGAAACAAAATATTTTTAATGAGAATTTGTCGCGCACGACACCCCTCTTCCGTGTGCCAAACATGCTCTGTAACGGTCCGTATATCTTACACGCACCAAGGTACGCGTTGATTACATTCCTACTCGCACATATTTCAGCATGCACGCTCATGAACACTTTATTTACAGTTCATCTGTATTTGCGTTGTTTCAATTTTAAGATCGTTATATTACATTTTACGTAGATCATATGCTATATTACACTTCCATTTTTAAGGGAGAATTTTTACCCCTGGGTCAAGGACTACTATAATCATATGATTATAGTAGTCCTTGCCCTGGGTCCAAGAATGAAGACGTCTCCCCGCTGTGGTTGCAATGGTGCAGCGAGTTAGAGTTAGTAGCTGGTGAGCTGCAGAAAGCCAGATACTGTCTGGCCTGCGGTGAGCAGCATTCAAGGTTGCAGCAAACTGTCAGCCTATTGGCTGCATTCTGATCAATATTTCTCGCGAAAAGCAGTTACAACGTCAGGAGTAGTGCTGTAGGAGGTGTAATGTGGTTGCATGGCTCCTGGCAACGGTGTTACATCTTCTACAGGGTAAAGAAACCCGTGTTTTACTAAAAGAAGTCGAATTTTTAAAAATCACCTAAGAATCACCAGATGCTGTTTTCTTTATACCTTCGTTACGCTAACGTAAAAAGCTAAAATTCGTCCACGTGTGCATGTGCGCTGAACTAAACGAGAATTTCTTCGAAACTGCAAGTGACCACTTCGGTGGTCTAGAGGTTAAGGCGGCCGCTTCCGAGACGGGAGGTTGTTGGTTCGCATCCCGGCCCGAGTCTTAAAGACTCAAAAATTGATAGTCTAGTAGCTGCATGTCAGACGCCTGACACCATAAAAAAACAGTACTAGGACTGGTTGCCCCGGTGTCCGTATAATGTGACTGGGTGGGACTGAAGTCTGTATAGTGACAGCAGTCCCACGTGTGGCAGCACGCAAACTTTGATATGCAGCTCGTTTGTGGCGGTAACAAATACCCACCCAACCCACCCTCAAAACTGCAAAAAGAAAATCCTGGCCCCCTAACCGAAACCCCGAATAGCTTACTTATTCCAGAAAAGCCACCACGACAGGAATTTCTTTAAACTTCTCATGCACGAAAACCGAATGGCTTAGTTTTCTATCGTTATTTTGTAATAATTACGCACCTTTTACATGCATAAGGGGGCTGCTGTCTGTCTGAATAAGTGTATGCCAACAACAATAAAGATTTTGTTAGACGCTGCTTCACTGTTAGTCTGTGTGATGGGACTATAGCGCAGTAACAGAGGCTTTTATGAAGACTCCTCGCTGTTTTTCCCCTCCAATTTTGCTGAATAAAGAACTCGACTGCCCACAGAGGAAAGGCTTTTGATAGCAAACCTTGTTGCAAGATGTAGACGATCAGTAGCGTGGCCTGGGAGTATAACTAATGTTAGTTCCGCTCTACCGCTGCTGAAAGGTCGGCTTCTTTAGCGTTAGTGCTGCGATTAGATTGATAAACATAAAACAGATTCCAGACGTTGCCAAACGTGAGACGTTTTCAGGAAGCTCCCGAGAGGCGGAGTCCTAGCATTTCTCCGACACCCCCCTCCCCCAAAGAAAACGACCTCACATACACATTACTTTGCCTTTTTTTTTTTTGCCAATGTTGTTTCCAAAACAGTCTAAAACAACTGCGATAAGTTTATTTGTGTCGGTTTGAGTTTACAGATCAAGCAATTTACATGATCACATTTACATTAGAGAGAGAAAGGCTATACATTTAGAGAGAGATTTCTTAATAAAAGGTTATGTACCTTTTAAATGCCACCTGCATCTGATCTTATCTAGCATTTTTAGAATCCTTTTTATATAATGGCCTACACTTATTTAATTTTTTTAAAATCATTGTATCTTTTTATCTTGTGTGTACATGTTGTATGTGTGTGTGCGCGCGCTTGTGTTTGAAAGAGAAATTGCACTGATATGATAGATCAAACTATGCTCAGTCAAGCTATGCGCAGCGTAAGCGGAAGTGGTGGCAACTACGGGAAACAACTCTTTGTAAGGGATTTAAGCCCCCCCCCTGCATCTGCAGTGGTCGATAATCGGTAGCAACATGTAGAAACCCACGCCTTAACAAAGAAAGTAATCTAAGTTTGGAAAAGGACGTTATTTTTAGGCGTTATTACGTGAGCAGTTAATTTAAAATTCCCAGTTTAAACGCAGTTCCCGAAATTATTATCAGACATTGTTGTACGCAACATCTCTACCTCGCAAGGCTGGATTATGGCTTGTCACTCACTCCTCGTGATCAAAGCAAGCTGAGCGGGGGGGGGGGGGGGGGGGTTCGTTGAAAAGCTTTCAACCAATAAATGTGCGCCCTAATTCGTCGACCCGTCCCCCGTACGCACGTACATATGCACAAAAACAGACACAAGACGCGCGGGCGTCACGCACACGTGCGTCCGGGTTCGACAAACTATAAGACGTGGATTCTTCCATTAAGACAGGCCCTGATGCACAATATCAATCTAATTCTGATTGGCAGGAGCAGTAATGGAGATGGTGCGCAGGGGCTGTCCTTCCGCGTGCGGTCGCAGTGACCTAGACGTCAAGGTCATGACTCAAAATGCACGTGATTTCAGGAGACACAGTCACCATCCGACAGAACCCACACAGAAGAGAGGCGATCGATGAGTTCGAGTGCTGGGCGGTTGTTTTTCCTTTTTTTTTCTTCGAAATTTAGAATACCTAGTGCTGGAATTTTTGTAAAATTCCTTTTTGCAAGATGTCGTTGGTTTTTTAGAATCAGAAAATGAGAGAGCAGTTTTGCGCATACCGAATTAGAAAGGAGGAATAGCTATCCCCGAATAGTGGCTATATACATTTAGTACAGCTTTCATGGTACTAAATTTATTCCCAAATATTTATTTTCTGCGAACTTGAAATATAAGCTGTTCGCTCCTGGGACAATCGAATAAATTATTACCGAATAACGAGGGGAAAACTAAGCTGTTCGTGCATGGGAAATTCAAGGAACTTATTCCTGGAATAAGTCATGGCGACTATTCCAAAATAAGTAATATAAGCTATTCGGGTTTCTTGCATGCGGGGACAGGCCAGAGATAGAGACAATCCGCTGCTGGGGAATAAATTTAGTATCGTTCATGCATACGGGGCCTGGTGAAGGTTGACAGGTTTGACAAGCAGTTGACGCATGACGCGATTATTCGTTCTAGATTTCTTCTGTTGACGGTCGCGTGGGCCTACGCCTTCTGGGTTGAATAAGAAATTTTTAGATAGAACTTCTGATGACGCGATTATTTAAAGTACTGGAATGTTCATTCACTTTTCCTTTCGTATATATATATATGTATAAGAGGGAAGAGAGATCGGTGACAGGTAGCCAGTTAAAAATTGAGTTACAGTGTTGGGTTAACGTCAGCACAGCCGTCCGCGCTGTTTCATCAATGTGCGGAGATAACGTTATTTCAGAGACTTATTTGATGATTTGTTCAATGGTAAATAAACAACGCTTCCCTGGAGTTTGTGGGACTTTGTGTCATCAAGGTGTCAGGACGATGATGCAAAAAAAAGTGCTGCTGCTTCTTGGTTGTTGCCGGTAGACACCAACGTAACGAAAATGTGCATTTCAGCTACACACAGTCTTTCGTGCATGAATTAAAATAGTGGTTGAGGTTTTTCACGCTTGTTTCGTTTTTCTTGCTGCCCTTTCCCTACAGCAGACAACATAGCTTGCGGCAACAAATACCCCCACCCACCCACCGCAGACACGCTTTCAAATTTATCCGTTAGCTCCTTCAGATAACATGTTTTCAGCGCTTACTATGTACTGGTTTGTTTCAATCTGGGCTGGTATACATGTAAAACGAATAAGTTTATCCGCGATTAGCCGCGCTGTCGGCGGATAGCTAAAACTATTCGAGACGTGATCGCGATTAATGCCTGTCGGTCAAAGCCACTGTGTCATTACTTTCTGCCCCTTCTGTTACACTATACCCGATCGACCGTGCGTTCGCTTTGATATCGTTGTGTTAGTAAACTTCACGAGTGTGAAGTTATGATACTGCTCAAGATCTCCTTACAGCACATCCTGCTTTTTAGCAATCATAGTCAGACTAATGTAACAACAACAACAACAACAACAACAACAAACCGACAGCGATCTCGCATGCTACTTCATCAGTAAGTGTTAGAATATGTTCCCGTCTGAAACAAATCTTCTCAAATAGTTCGTAGTCGTCAAACGCATCAAAAGAATGCGTCTGTCCCGGAACACCCAATTCCTCCTCAACAGTCGGCGCTGTCATCACTTTAAAAAAAATCATAAGTGCCGGCATTTTTTTTTTAATGCGCATAGCGCCTTTTTAAGACTGAGAGGTCTGATAACTCTCTTCGCAGATAGGGAGGCCAGACAGCTTATTCGAGGTCGAGTGCATGTCGACTGTTCGCTGCTATTGCCTGGATAGTAGCTAAAGGCGCTTGGTTGCCGGTCTACGTTCAGAGCTCTGTGCAATGTACGTGCTACACGATTTTTAAAAAAGTGGCTAAAACACGGTCGTATTTCGCCAGCATCACGTCGGGGAAAACTAACCTAATCCTGACGTACGTGGGGTCGCAGCCACAAACGGAAGTCAATATAAGACTGTCCCAGACTGACATATAGTGTCTTGTCGCGACGTTTCACGTCTTTGTTGATTACTGACACATGGAATTTTTGGTGTTTAAGATAAATTTATCACTTTACGTAGTTATGTGTTTCGTGTGTGCCGTCCCTTACGTGCGCACGTGAGAGGTTAGTGTTTCTCTGTGCGTGCATTCGTGCGTTCCCAAGTGACGAGAGAAAACGAGATAAAGATGACGCGTGTCAGCGCACCGAGTTTCTAAGACGGTCTTTTTCCGCTTTCCCGGTAGCATTGGCGGACTGTCTAGTGCGTCGGGCACAGATTAAAAGACGGATTTCTGATCGTTTACTCAGTTCGAGATTCCCAGGAAGTCTCAGCTAGTAAAACCTTCAAATAAAGATACTGAAATATACAATTACTGGCAGTGACGTATAGTTCTTACCCTGTCTGTCAGGTCTTCATCCACTCTATTTATACCTGCGCTCGGTCACTGTAAATAAGGGCACACTGACAATGTCGAGCACGCGCAGTGTAATCACATCTATTATCTTTCTCGTCCGCCTCGCTATCCATTCCTTTCTGTCTTCCCTCACCCTCTGTTCCCCCTGTTTCCCTGCGCTTTCAGATTTATTATTATTATTTACATTTATAGAGCGGATCACCGCGTTCAAAAAAAAACTGTGCTCCGTGCGCTTGACCTACAAGCATGTACAGACAAGATCTACAGAACTATGCAAACTATACAAGCTATACAAACAGAAAAACTACACCAAAAATACAAGAACAGAAGACTAGGTTACTGAGAAACGAACGAAATATCGATGTACAAACAACACAAAACATAAGTGAATGATTTCCCCACCTACCTACATACATACAAAACATACATACATACAACACATACATACATAGGTTTCCGTCTTCTTTTCTTTTCACTGCCTCGCTCCAGTTTTGCTGAGGATGTATTACGTATGTAAATATGCTTACTGTACTGTTTAGTATTCTGCATGCCTTCCTTTTCCCTTCGCGTTCTAGGCACCCTATCCTTGACCTTTGGTAAGTGACACTCTGAGGTGGCGAAACATCTGTTCAAAAACTGAACAAATGGCGACCAGGGGACACAACCTGGTGGTTTTTGGTCGTGGTTGTGTGTGAGAGAGAGAGGAAAGAGAGATATAGTGTGTGTGTGTATGTGTGTGTTGGGAACTTCCTCAATGTAAAAATGTAAAATATAGACCGCAAGCTTGTCGGGAATGGAGAGTTTAAACCATCATTTCACATTTTCTAACAGACAGCTAATCTTGTAACGAAAAACGAGCCTTGAAAACTGAACATATGGAAACAAAGTTCTAAAGATTAAAAAATGGAAAACGATTGACGTAAAAGTATCGAAATAACGAAGGGCAGGGTTCTTCTATAATTAAATTTCTTTTCATCGTACGAAGCAATACAAATAAATATTTCTTAAACCAAACTGACTTCAGGAAATGCGTTTTCTGAAAGGTTTAGTTTGTATTAGTTATTAGTTTCAGTTGGGGTTTTTGTTGCTCCAAATGAATTCGTTCTAATATTTTGCAGTGGTAACAATTTGCCGTCCGACACTGCAGTCTTCTAGTTCGCCAAGCCAGAGACTTGCAAACTTGAGCTCAAATCCATTGTCTTCCGCCATCTCGTTGGGGGTTGGGGGGGGTAGACTTTGTCGCATGCCTAACGCTGTATACGAAATCCTTGTCTTTTTACGATGACGTAACTATGTCGTGTATCCTAAGCTCCCTCGCGCC
>SMGT01015627.1:83772-98586 GCA_004794575.1 Lanistes nyassanus | reverse complement strand
CCCCCCCCCCCCCCCCCCCCCCCCACTTACGATCGATCATACGATCATTACGACAGAAGCAGTGCTGCGATCAGATGATGGCAGAGAGCGTGGTGAGAAGGCAGAAAAGTCAAGAGCGCATAGAACTGGCTAGAAGTGTGCGAGACGATGAAGGAGGGGTTAGAGAGGGAGTGGAAAGAGAAAGGGCTGTTTCATCCCCCGTACGCAATGGCCGAGTACGTTGTCACGATGACCCAGCTAGGAAAAGAAAAATCGAATCCTTTATTAATTAGCAAAAGGTCGAGGGAAGCTTTTTTTTATAATCGTGAGGGTTGCGAGGTGACTCAGCTAGGAGTCTGGCGCTGGGATCCCCTCGACGGTTTCACTTCCACTATACCCTTTCCTTATCCACAGCTCACGGAAACTGGGCAGGACTTTAACAGCCCATCGACACTTTGGGCAAGACTTTCTGGATCCATTGAGTGACCGAAAGGAAACTGCACGACGGGTTTTTAGGATTTCACGGGCTTAGAACCCAGCAAAACGTGCAGCTTATGGCTGGCGTTAAGAGAGACGCCAGTATAGTCTGTAGCCTTGGTTTTAGCAACCCAAAATTAGGTACTTCGATTCTCGTCTCTCTCCCCCACCCCAGCTAATGTGTGTGTGTGTGTGTGTTGTCAGCGTGCTACGCTGTGTCGTAGCACTTACTAAGCAGGGCAAAAAATGAATACTAGCACTCTATTCAGTAAATACGAACTGGGCGTAGATAGTGCGTTTTCTTGTGCAGAAGAAACACAAGAAAAGGACATTTCTATAGATATCATCATTGATCACCGCCGCCATGGTATCAAGCCACGTGCACACCAGCATGCACCTTGATCTTTCTTGTGAAAATACTAAGAACTCTCTGCATGACACAAAATATCCAAACTGCACATATGCACGCACGCGTGCGAGCGTACAGAGGAGAGAGGCTCAAATGATTTTGCTTAGCGCGTCATAAATTACCCCCTGCCCACCTCATTCCGTTGTCGAGCCAGAAGTAGAACGGAACGCATACGTGCGCTATCCATGCACAGTAAACAATCTGCGTGCGTGAAATAGGGGAGGGGAGGGGGGAGAGACAAAGTTGTTTCTGCGCTGCATTTGCTACAATCTCTGATTGCACTTGAAAAGCTGATCACAAAGAAACGTATATTAACATTATGATAGTGAGAATTGGTAAACATTACGTCAGCCATCCCATAACACGGGATCATCGATTCGATGGAGAATAGCGACAACATGAGATAGATCTAGAAGATAGACGTACTTCGATCGCTACTAGCTCTGACATCAAGCGGTCGACACATCACTTTAGTGGCAAGGCGATCACAAAATCGAGTGATACCATCTTCATCGAATAAAACAGTATCAATTCTGCTGTAAGGTTTTACTTAGGACTAGAAGAAATCACGTATTTTATGGCGTTTGGGCTGTGAGCAAAACTGCACGCACGCACGGCCCCAAAACAACAATGCCCAAGCCAGCCCTAGTAGTCAACACAGCCGGTGACCCAACGCGACTACGCGGCCTCGACCCAGTAAGCCCTACGATGTAAACAGGTCCTCATTAGCATACGATCTGTCAAGGTCATAGCTGACGCTTGTCCAATCAGAATATATCTACGATTCCCGGCGGGGAGCTGAAGCCAATGGCTGTCGTTTTAACATTCACCAATCTGCGGCTTCACCGGCAAGTGTGTGACACACCTCTCCCAGAACCATAACAAGCAAGCCGCTGGAAACCGGCTACAGACAACGCTTTGCAATCGACAGTAGCAGTATAATGCAAAGATTCTTTGCATTGGCAGCAGCCGATGGTGACAGCTTGACGGTCTTTTAGCACTTCTAGCACTCAGATATGCCAAACAGTCGACATCCGAAAAATCATCGCCAGCGCGAAGAAGATGCACACAACAACAACGGCGGGCCTCAGCCGGCAGTTCAAGTGGTGAACCCACGCGAAGCGAGACCAGCAGCAGGCAGTGGTATGGCGAACCAACCGCGTCAGAATGACAATGCCGGCGGGCGCTTGCAGAAGTGCTGCAGCCCTGGGTCGTGCCGTTTTCCAGACGAAACAGTAGATCCGCAGGATCCCTATGATGCCGTGAAAGTGATCTGCAACAATGAAACATGCACTGAAGGAACGTGGATGCACAAGGACTGCTTTGAGGAGTTCGAGCAGAGTGTTTTGGCGTACCTCCGCTCGTGCGGGCGAGCGCGCAGCTGGAGCGAAAAGCAGCGCTTGCAGAATTTGTGGACGAAGAAAGGCTATGATCTGGCCTTCAAAGCGTGCGACTGCCGCTGCGGCCGTGGTCATCTTCGGAAAGATTTGGATTATGTTGCACCGCCGGTGAACGACAACAACCGGAAGCAGAAAAAGCACAAGAAAAAGAATGACAAGCCAATGCCAGTCGTTAGCACTGCCCACAAATGCAACAGCCACATTTACCATCCGAGTATCCCAGTCCCTGGCAACCACAACCACACCACCAACGGGAACCAGGTCAGCAACAACCAAGCCGGTACGCAGCAAAACACTACGCCAGTTGGCCAGGCAACTTCCGTCCAGCAGACGCAGCAACCTGAGGGGAAGAACGGCAACGGTGGGAGAACGAGAAAGAACTCTACATCTTCCACTACGAAGTTGAACAGCGGGACCCGGCGAAACGACAACGGTCACATATGTGGCGTCGAACCGAACGTTCTAGACAATCAGACATCCACCGCGTCTTTTATGCCGGCAACCGTGGCGAATCTGACTCAAGGAACCAACTACAACCTCAACAACTACCAGATGGCTTTATCAGGGGTCAACGGAAACCCTCAACTACGCATGCGCACAAATAGCGTCAGCAGCACCGGAAGCCAAGGCAGCCATGCTAGCAGCATCAGCAGCCTGCCCAGCTCCGCGGGTTCTCACTCCCCGATCTCGTCCTCCCCAGTGGCGGGTGACATGTTCTTCAAGGCTCGCAAATCTAGCGACGCCTCGACTGACAGCGGGAGCGGACCTCTGATGTTCCGACAGCGCCAGGACCTCTCGGCCTTCGCCAGCCTACCGCGCTGCAAGCAGAACCCCTACAACATCCGCATGGAGGATTTTGCCAGCCTCGCCTATTGCTTCCCGTCGTCCTGCTCGCTTGGTACCACCAAGAGCGCCTGGGACGTCGGCGACATGGGGGCTTGCGAGGCGGAGACCCGTAACTTCGTGCTCACCAACCTTCTCAGTAAGAAGATGACGTCTGCTCGCTGTGTCTTGTGCAAGGCGCACCTGCCGGTCTTTGACAGACACCCACTCATCGACGGCACCTTTTTCTTGTCACCCCAGTCTTACGACGAGGCTGCAGTGCAGGTGAGTGCTGGATGTACGTTTTAGGAGAGTCTGCCTGTGGTGGATCACCCTTTCCACGTCTGTTTTTTTAAAAATACTTTTATGGGCTAGAATGAATAATTAGAGTTCCCCCAAATGTCATTACATTAAACTTTCATCATCCACAGGAAGAAATTAACATAGCTGTTGGAAGAACAAAAATTTAAGAGTTAGATAAAACACGTTCACGAGCAGATTGATGGCATGAAAGGGGTTAAGACTGGTGCTGTAATTGGCGACTTCTATTTTTACATTGTGTCGGAGGCAGTACGTGTTCACATCAGAAGTGGGAAGGTTGTTGAAAACTTGAAAACAAGGGCTTTGATTATACGAAGCTCAGAATTTTCGTGAAACATTTCCTTGATATATGCGTTATATCTGCGTTACGTGAGTTAGTAACTTGGAAAGCATTTATCTTCTTCAGGAAGGAAGCAGGTATTGTTTATATGCAATACTTATACACCTGATAATGGACTAAATTGGCATTTCTGCTGTTTGTGTTTAAGATGGACTAAATAGCCACCTTTCTCTGCAGGTGATAAAGGATGGTCGACTGCAGTTCTTGAACGCTGTCTGCTTGGCTTGCCTGGAGAACAGAAGGGACATCAGATGTGTCGCCTGCAAACGTCCCTGGGATGGACGGGCTCTCGTGGTTGGGTCCATGTATACCTATGACATATTTGCGGCCATGCCTTGCTGCCAGAAGCGCCTGACCTGCAAGTGTTGTCGCCGAGCAGTGGTGGATGTAACCAAGGGTCTCAACTTCTTCTCGGAGTACTCCCACATGATCATCTGCCCGTACTGCAAGGCCAACGACTACCACTTCATACGTTCTTTGCCAGAAACCTTTGTGATTTCTGAAGGGGCGGCTGGTGGAGTGCTGGGGATCCCTATATGTGAATGATGGACTAGGCACCATTTTGGTAAGCCACCCACATCATCACCTTATTGTTTGATGGCACACCCATCCCCCAGATGAAAAAAAAATTAACATTTTGAAATGTTTGCATGGCCTGAAGACTGGAATGGAATGCAAGCATCTTGGACTGTCGTTGTTTTAAATCTGTTTTGCCCAATGAACAGGGGTAAATCCTAGTCTGAGAAACATAGTTTTTGATTAACACAGCAGTTAGCTTTTGAAATTCTTGATTGTGTACATATTGCCATCCTGTGAAAAGGGGATTGTGTTGAGTATTACATTTTTGCATGCTGTTTCAGCAGCAACCACATTCATTGTGTAAGCAATACATGCTAATTGTGGTTCACAAAGAATATGCTGTACAGTTGGAACAGGTTTGGGCTTGACTTTGACATTATAATTGTGTCCAAAGTATAAATATGCGGCCTTTTTGTATTCTTGTAGCAGCTGCTGGCATCTTTGTGTTATTACTGCAACACTAGAAAAAAAAGAAGCATGAAGAGTAGATAATATGTTCTTATGCCCACAGCATTGTAAACTCAAGTTACTTTGTACTCTGATAGGTATTTTCAGAACATCATCTGTATTTGCATCCATCTTCTGTGTATCAGGGACAGGTTCAAAATGGGGAATTTGAAAGGGCTGCACCTCTAGCTTTGTGTACAGAAACTGCTTTGCTGAACCAAGAGTACTGACACTTGACACCAGCAGCTGCACATACGCAGACATTGCTCACAGCATTGACAGACTGTTCAGCACATAGTACCTAATGTTCACAGATCGGGAGGTGGTGTGTTATAGCTTAAGGCACATGGTAATCTGTATGCTGGCGTTATCTCATACAGGGCTTGTTTGTTGCCTTGCCAAGGTCAGTGACTATTTTTATCAGAGACATGGGTTGCAGAGCCGTCTCTGACCTTTTTCTAAAGTTCGTCCTGACCTAGGTCTAGAGCTTACTAGTAGCAAACTTATCTGAGATCTGAATGTTATAATGATGACTGGTTACACCTGCAGCCCTTTGGTATTTTTTTTTTTTTTGGGGTGGTGAGGTGTGGGGTGTAGTGAGTTACAAGGTCAGGATTTTTAGTAGAATCAAGGTTCCTAGTTTCGGTTCAGAAAAGAACTCAGGCTGCCAGCTTTATCTGAGAATTTTAAAATGCTGTGGGCTTCCAAAAAAAATCTAATTCAGCTGACCATGTCCAAGGAGTGGCAAGAAGCAGCCGTTAGTAGACCGTTGCTGTGAAGAACCCCACATTCATCTTGAAATGCATTAGTTGCTGCAACCTTTCTGTGGAAATAATGTTCCTGCATTGTCCTAAGAAGTGTGGCATGGGAGTCCTCATCTCACCTGTTGCAGACACACCAGAGAAGCATTATATTGGGGGATCGGTGAAGTAATTACTCTTGGGGCAAGAAGTAAGGACAGGTCTTATTTTATTTTTAAAATTAAACTTCTGGAAGCCAGAGTGGAATGAAAAGAGGCTCATGCATCAGGCTGGGAAGGATGGTTGCTCTTTTTAAAAGGCAGCTACTTAATGTGCTATGTTGATGTCTATTTCTGTGTGAACATGCTCTACATTTCCACTGATTGTAGTTTTTTGGTCTTGGGTACGAATGTTTTGGGTAATATGCAAGTTTAATGTTTATATCTCTTTCAAAATTCTCCAGCAGAACTGAAATGACATCGAGGGGATTTTTGTTTTGTTTTGCTTGCATGCTGAAACCTTTGTTTTGCTCGGTTTTGGTATAATATACTATGTCTGGAGGTTTTACTGTGGTTTTGACTAGAATTTTATTTTGTTCGTTAGGATGGTGTTATGGTGCAGTGTGCCTGAGAGTAAGTCATCTGTGATGGGAGAAGGAGTACTTTTCTGCAAAGTTGAGAAGATTTGGTTTTAGGAGACATTTCATTTGAACATTTTTGAGTTCTTTATTGAGATGGTCAGCAGATCAGTGAACTTGGTTAAAAATTGTTTCTCCCCCTCAGAAGAAAAGGTATACTGGATTTTGAAGTCTGGAAGTTGGAACCAGACATTTTTAATGACTTAACATTCCTGGGTGTGGGGCTTTTTGTACTTACTGCACAATTGAATGAAAAGACGTGTCTGCGATTAAAATATTTTTTGTGCCTACGCGTTGTCACAAGGTGTCACTTCTTTTTGATCATTATGATTTAAGAATATAGTTATATACTATTATACTAAGATAAAGGGTGCAATGCAAGTATTTTTCCTCCTGGGAAACTTGATTAGAATTTTTTGGGTCCTGATGGACATGGTGGCCAAAGGATGGGCGTATGCAAATGATTGGTGATTTGCAGATATTTTTGTAGCACTTGAGTGTATTGCATTTGGATCAGTGATGCCCCCCTTTTTCTTCTGTGAATGGTTTTTGCAGGCAGCTACATGGAGTTGACAATGCAAGCTCAACAGTTGAGCCAACAGGTTTGGGTGGCATTCTGAATGGTTTTGTAAAAGAGAGAGGTGTCCTGGTGTTGAAGGGGGCTAGTGCAGAGGGAGAGGGTGAATGCAGGCAAGCTGCATGGTAGAGTGGCAGAGCTTTTCTGACACCATAAATGGCATTTATTAATCTCACTATTTTAGCACTTGCTAGATCTTCTTGATGTACTTCCTGGCTTGCCAGGGTCTGGCTCATTCCCCCCAAGCCCCATCACAATACTCTCAAAAGCTTTTTTTTTTTTTTTTTTTTTGCCAATAATGTTGTGATTTTGAAAATACAGTAAGTGTGTAAGCGTGGATTAGCAAATTGCAGATTTTTCCTGTCTTTGTGAGCTGAGTCCTTTGTAGAGTATCTTTTCCATCATTTGGGCAGTATACCACTTCTTCATCACCTGTAGCATATTTTAATCTAAAATTCTTAGGTTTTTGATGCATTGTTAATGTTAGTTGCTTTTATCTTGATCATTTGGTGTCATCTATATGCACTTAAGAACCAACCTTGAAATACTTCAAAAATCTGCAGTGAAGATGCCATGACCCTAGAGTTCATTATTAGTGAAAAGGCTAATTGTTTATTGGATCAGGTAAGGTAGAAGAAGTAAATAAAACTAAATTAGAAAACAATTTCATCTTCTGTTGACAAGGAAATTTTTGGTTAGTAGGATGTAGGCTGGCAGCAGTGATTTGTCATAGATGGGTTACAGTGCTGCCATTGGTTGAGAATCAAGCCTGTGGAGTGGCTCTAACCTTGGATCCCCCCTCCCCCCCAAAAAACCACATCCCTTTCTATTTTGAGTGTTTCAGTAGGCTTGTTCATGTCAGTGAAATGATACAAACCTGGTTGTGTACTGGAGACAGCTATGTCAGAACCTGAAGTGTGAAAAAAAATAAAGCGAGTTTCAATTTGTTGCTGGTGTACATCAACTTGTGGACTGTGCTCATGAGGAACTCTACAGTGGCCACTTATTGTCCATCAGAATGAAATTTGTGCAAAATTAATGTTTACAAGAATACAAAGGACTTGAAATATATTTGTGTGGGGTTGGGGGAGTGGATTTTTTTGGTAGGGGTAGGGTGGGGTGGGGTAGAGGTTTTAATGAAAGTCTGATGTACTCACAGCTTTTCTGCACAAAAGGAGCCTAACTGCTTTTCTGATCATGTTCATTTATTCATAACCTAATTTTTAAGACCACTTGGCAAGCTGTAGAGGAAAACAAGCATTTAATGTTTTCCTGGTCAAGCAAGGAGACATTCAATGGCAACTTGTCAAGTGAATACTTGTGGCTTCTGAGAGGAAAGGTCTGTATATGAATCATGTAACTATAGTTTCTAATGGTTCTCAGATAACTGTGACGTTTGTATTCATTTGCTTGTAATGATCTGGAGTTAAGATGCTTTCCTGTGTGTCAGTTGGATGATGATGTGGGAGTTTATTTGGACCACTATAAAGTGTAAATAAAATTTCACAATTTGCACTGGCTTTTTGTCCAGATTTCATTGCATGTGTGCAAGTGTGGATACTGCATTTTTTTTTTTTTTGTTTACAAATTTCGATGCGATGTCAAAAGGCAAACAGAGATGTAATATACTGCATCATTTTGACACCCAAGGATTTTTAATATAACTAAAGAGTTTCAACAGATAAGCCTGCACACTTTTCTTGTAATTTTTATATCATCAGCCAAAGTTTGGTAGGCCCTATGTGGGGTTTTTTTTCTGTGCCAACATGAAAATTGCTTGTTCTGTGATAGCAAATGAAGTGTCTGCTAGCGTCCTTCAAGACGTTTTGCATTTCAAATGCAACAAGTGATTGGGAAGTGGCCCAAATTTGATGTCAGCACACATACCTAAATAGCCAACACTAGGAATTTTAAGTGGTGGTGTGACAAAACTTTAAGCTGTGCTACAATAATAATATACGTGATCCTTTTAGATGCTAAGAATTAGTAATCTGAATTCTGTTCGATCAGAATGTGGTCGACTTGCTGTTTCTGCTAGACAATGTTTAGAGATGGGGGTGGAGAGGGTGACAAGTCAAAGTTCTGGTGAGCAGTGTGTGCTGAAGCTAAACATACAGCCGATCAGGCTGTCAGGGTTCAGGGACGGTGACTGATTTGTTTTAAAAGTTAATAATAAATTGATCAGATCAGCGAATGATTCTCTCTCCTTACAGCTACCCCTTGCGTGGGAGAGGGGGATTGTGTTACGGTCATAGATTCCTCATAATAGAGGGGTTTGACTTCGTCTAGGATCTGGTTACCGCGACCATGAAGTGTGTACTAGCCAAGACTGCACACAACGCCATGCTGGCTGTGCAGTATCTGGCTGTTGTAAAACAAATCGCCGCCCCTGGCCCATTTCTAATGGGTTTAAAAAGAAGGGAACTTACCCACCCACCCACACCCAATTCCCTTCGGGCTGCCAAGAAGCGAGTTTGGTTTTAACGTCCTGTCGCAAACTAGGTGCATATCAGGACGGTGTTGTACACTGGGACTGGTATTGCAACACAGGATTTTGTTCCACCCATTCACAGTATACTGACACCGGGCAAACAAATCTAAGTACTGTTCCCTACAGTGCTAGGCATCTGACAGGGCAGCTACTAGACGGGCAATTTTTATGACTAGGCCGGGACGCGAACCACCGACCTCCCACATCAGAGGCGGTCTCCAGAAGCGAAAATCCCAAATGCAGCGACACCTGTAAGCAGCGACCAAAAGGCCATCGTTATGGTTTGAATGGCAGCTGATCGAAATCATCGAATGCTTCACAGAACATGCAAGTCGTATGTGGTTATTGATCAGTGATATGTACGCGCGCGCGGGCACACACACACTGCGTATTTCTGAAAGTGCAAAACAAGCTTGACCTTGACCTGCCATGGGTGTATATTGACAGCAAAGTGTTTGGGCATTTTTTACCCCGGCTTTCTCCATTACATCGGCGTCGTTGGCTCTCTCTCTCTCTCCCTCCCCGCTCTCTCGCTTTCTCACTCGCCTATGAGGCTGACAGCCCGCAGGCTGATGCAGGGCAGCCGACTGCATCGCTCGTCTCGTGAGCTTTTAAGGTGAAGGTCGTGAAACGGGTGCTCTTTTTTTTTAAGCTCATGAACAAGGAACGTGAACAGCACAGGAAAATTCTTCGCGAAGCGAAGGTGCCTGGCTGAATACAATTAAGGGACAGAGGCGCTTTATTGTTTTGCTATACACATGTACTTCATGCGCTCCTATGTGTGGTTCTGTGTGGTACTATACGTCAAATCAACGTTCAAATGCTCAGCCCCAACCCCATGCCCCTTTTACTGTGATCTGCGAGATTGGCCTTTTGCGATCTATGGTCGCCAAACTTTGCTTACTGTGATCCGCGGTCGATGGCCTCTTGTTGTGATCTGTTAACATGTTTTTGGCTTATGATTTTTGAAAAGGCAAAAGGTCATACTGGCGTGATCTGACAGTACTTACACAGCCACCCTTCCGCCCCCCCCCCCTGGATCGACGTTAACTCGTGATTAACCTTCAACTCTTGTTGTCGGTCCTTCCGAATATCCTTCACGCGTGCACGCACAGACCTGCGCGGAGGACAGGACTTTCCGAGTTGCAATGGCATGGGAAGAAGACAGCTTTCTACAAAATTGTTGAGAGGTTTGTACATCTCCAGCCTTTCCCCCAATTCACATGCTGGGGGGGGGGGGGGCGCTCAGAGCCTCTAGTAATAATTAAGTCACTCCAGCCATGCTGTAAATTTTTAGTGGGGCCCGGATAGGTAGTGTCTCGAAGGCTGTGTAAGAATCCAGCAGATTATGTCCCGGACATAAACCATGTGATCACTTCATTTAGGCAAAACTCTGAACATTAAATTGCCTCCTGGAACACGCCATCTTTATCTCACTGCAGCTATCGGTCTGGTGGATGTTTCCGTACCGATTAGTTATAACAAATAGTTTACAAGTCCTCCATTTCCACCTAACGCGAAATCACTGCGAGGAGGAAGCACTTTACCTCTATAAAAACCATCTGCCAACCACCCAGTAAATAATCGGCAGGTCCGGCCTATAACTGTTTAGAAGTTCAGTCCGATTTAAATCTGTGGAGCATCCAGGAACCACTGATGTCTACCAAATCAAAATCGCAACATCGCGCCCCCGTATCGTTAACCATGTCTGAGTAAAAAGTTTTGGTCTTCGAGAGTTATCGCGCCTAGTGTCCTTGAAAGCAGTCAATTTTCATGGCGGATATATCGGTCAACTGATTGATCTGTACGTGTGATCAGGAAATCCAAACTAAGTGATATCCGTCACTGGTTTGTCAGCCACTCGGCGGCATCAAGTCAACCCTCTAACAGCGGCTGGCCTACTTGTGACTGCTCGAGCGAGCTGCATGTCAAATATCCCACCATGACAGCCCCCACTGGTGCACTCACCCCAGAAAATCATGTTTGAAACTACAAACAATGATTTTACAGTACATTTATGCTAGAAAAAAATCTTTGCTACAACCATCCTGATGCTTACTCATCCTCAGCCAGCAGCCGCAGCCATCATCATCACCATCCATGTGGTTGTTTTAGTGTATAGCTTATTGGTCGGACCCCATGCATCCCCCTCATAATGCGAAATAACTGCGAGGTGGAAGCACTGTCCCTCTAAAATCACCTACCTACCTGTAAGTTACTTCCCCAACCCCCACCTCGTGTTAGAGATCCTTCTAGGTAAATCTTTTGTTAGCAGGGCGTTTTCCTTCTGTTGTTTGTCACAGACTTTTTCACGAACTGAAACGGGAGTGCGACGTTGTGTTGTGAGTTTTTCTGCAAGCTGTCACTGTTTGTACACACTGACTCGTGGCAGGGTATGTGCATCTTGATCCTGTTGTTGGCTTTTTACATTTGTACGTAGCAGGTGATGGAAGGAGATGTGTATGATAGTTGATGTGTAAACCTATATAGACTGACGTATAAAGAATGGCGAGGGTATCCCGATTGACAGACGAACCATCTCACTCTTTCATATGTAAATTAAGTAACACCGTGCTGATAGGCAATTATAGTTTGCGGCGGGACGTTAAGCAGCAAACATCCACCCAACCGCCCACCAGTTGTCGTCATCTTAACCTCGGTGATGTGAAAATGAGCTCGTAAGACGACACGACCGGAATAGACAGAAATTCCCCAAACAGGGGACAGTGTGTATGGGTGTTTACGACTTGAGGCGATATTTGAACCGACGACAGCTTATGTGGGGTACCTTGCAGTGTATTATGTTCATCGTGTGTAACCGGTGGATGCACGTTGCTGACCCTCCCCGCACCCCTACCTCTCTATGTCCATCCCTTAGGCGAGTTTTAAAGACGCGAGGAATGCGGGCCACCCTGGGTAGTGATGTCGAAGCTCCTTTGGTTGCAGTGGTTCTGATTCAACTTACTATCTTTGCTCGACATGCTTGTCTCTATAAAGTGCCTCAGCTCTCGATCTGTCGAAACTGCTCCTTCCGTAATTCACCCCGCATGTTCTGCTTGACGAAAACTGTGTCAAGGCCAGACTGGGGCCAAGATAATGCTTTTTTCCCCCTTCTGCCTCCCTTTTTTTTTCGACGCAACTTCCCAACCCACGCCCCCATGCCCTCCAAAGCTTCTCTCAATCTCAGGGCAAGTACAAACTCCAAAACAACGGAAGGGGGAGGGGAGGGGAGGGGGAATTGAACGGTGGCCACGGAGAGCGGGGTAAGGGTAAGAGGGAAGGGTGGTATCAGAACTCTCGCCGCCCTAGCCTAGGTCTGTGCTAACACCACTCACTTTGGTAGCCCGGTAGCGGCAGAGGCGCCGTCTTTCAGAGACTTTCTTCCAAGCACCAGCTCCCTCTCTAGTATTTTTCGGTCGTACTGCATAGCATCGGCGGAGGTGGAGGGAAGAGGTGGTGGTAGGGGTGGCAGGATAGTCCCCATCCCATCTTTCTCATGCTCTGATCTTCTCGGTCAGTTGCATGCACCTCTAAGTCTTTGGGCTTCGGTAGCTGTGTGCCCGTGTGAGTGTGTTGTTTTTAGTAGGATGACGAAACTCACCCACTGCGGAAATTAAAACGACGTAAAGTCACGTGCATGTTTAAACAGTAGCACTTTGAAAGCAGAAAGAGCGAGTTGGGGGTGGGGGGCACCAACTGAAGAAGTTGGGAAAGTTAGTTCTGTATTTTTGTTGAGTGTCTTGTTTTATTTAGAAAGAGGACTCAAGTTTAACAAAAATAGGACGAACGCAAAAAAAAAAAAAAAATTACAAGACTGAGAAAATGCGAAAGTAGCAGGCTTTTTTCTCTCCCAGTTCCGCACTCCATCTGCTCAAGACTTTTGAAACATGAGCGGGACACTTTAACAAATACACAGCATCGAGGATGAAATGCTAGGATTGACACACACGCTCGCCCGCACGCACATGGAGAGTTAATGATCGGCAGAGATAAAATGCACGACAAAGATTTGTATCTAGTGTTGTTTCGCGCGCTAGGCATGCTATTTATTCTGACCTTGACATTCATGGCGTTGGTGTGCGGTTGTGGAATTACGGCGACAAACCGGCATATAACGAAAACCCATTCCTGTCATGGCTGCCAGAGAGCTATGGGGAGTTTGGGAGCGTTGTTAGGGAGGCGGGCACTGTGAGGCGATCGGTGTGTCATGCGTGGTGGACATAAAACTCCCAGCCAACGGAAGCCCATGGGAAATACCTCATACGTCACGAATTATACTGGATCAACCAGAATACAAAAAGTCAGACTGCTGCATAAAGATTGTAAGAAACTCTCAGCAATATTTTCGTATTTACAAAGTATTGGACGAGTACTACTCACATTACTACTTAATGTACTACTACACGATACTACAAGTACTTACCAAATAGTACAAGAAAGTAGTATAAGAGGTACAGTAGTTAATACACTACTACAGTACAGAGTACTGCGCCGTCCCGTTTTTGGTAATATAAACAAGTCCGTACCTAAACTCTATAACCTCACCCCTAACCCACCCCTACTTCCTCCCCTAAGCCAACCCGAACAAAGATGAAAAAAATGGGGAGAAAACGAAAGCAGGGAAGTTGGACTACAGCATTTTCAGCTGCTCAACCTACGTCTTTACTATTATTCGGCTCTGCAGAAGGGCAGAATATCCTCGCTGTAGCTATAATAAGAGGTATTTCCTAAGGTTTTCCATTACTGCGAGTCTGTCCCCTAACCTAATTGGGGAAGAGAATTCAACGTGCAAGCGAGACAAAAGTCACATGACTTATCTTCAACTAAGAATGAATCCGCAGGGTCGGGGAAGAAAATGGCCGAAGACTACACTGACGTCATCAGAAGACTACCAAGTCTACTGCTACTAAGATTATTTCAAAAATCACTACATGCTGGTTGTTGTTGTTGTTAATTTAGCGCAGTATGTACAAATCCACGGTGTTGGCAGACTGTATTATCGCACACGCCATTTATGTCCGTCAGCGGCCGGCGGTCTCCAAAGTCAACACCAAGTGTATCAAAAGATGAGGTGCTGCAAGGGTACCGTTTAAACGGGCAGTGCACATCGGGTTTCAGCTATCATGCTAACTTCTTAATTTATTTTTTGGGAAATACCTCGCTCGTGACACCGCTCTATAGAGCCCTATACGTGCCTATCTTAAACGTGAGTAATCATGCCTGCATTGTCTGCCCGCTTTCACACGGAGCGATCTACCCCGCCACCCCCTCCACTGTGTCATTCTGTCACTTTGTAAGTCCTCCCGTCATCAAAATCTGCCTGATTAATATTTTCCGGCGAGATCTATTTACTAACGCGTAAACCATGAAACAGAAGGACACTCGCCCACAACTATAGGCCTTGGAATGAGGTCAAGACTTGCACATAAAACGCACGAAGCCAAGAATACAAAAGCTAATAAGGAGTGGCTGTCGCGGATTTTCCGCAATAAGGGATGATTGTCGCGGATTTTCCGCTGTTACATAACTTGCCAGCCACTGCTCGTTAGATTTGAAAAAAAACAGCCCCCCCCCCCCCCCCCCCCCCCCCCCCCC
>SMGT01015627.1:44169-81458 GCA_004794575.1 Lanistes nyassanus | reverse complement strand
GGATTAAAAGGTTCGTGGATCAAAACAAGGCATGCATGCTACTGAACAACAACAGGAATAATATTCTACAGATTCCATAAACCAGATCACGCTTCCGCAACATTTCAATCAAACTGATCGAGGTCATTAACCGCAGCATTAAATTTACAGCAAATGCCTTCTAGCGGAAAATCAGCTTATGTGTCCGGCAGCCTCGATTTACGATTGTCAGCAAAACAGACCTGGGATTTTTTTTTTTGGGGGGGGGGGCCTCTGTGGCACGTGCTGAATTATTTAGGGCTGGTGTCAGTCGCAAACTGCACGACCCTGAGGCTAGTGCTATGAACACAAGGCGTGCTAGCAAAGCGAGTTGATGACATCAGAGTTCCTATGACCTTCCCATAGGGGTTTTGACGTCACCGCCTCACAGCGCTCGGGCTCCTTGTGTCCATGAAGCTTGCTTCTCGCAGTATGGTACGGGACATTCCGAGCCGAGCGCGTGCGTACGTGACCAGAGTCAGGTTCCGGAGCAGCTGACCTGTGACATTGAACTGCTCTCGTTTTCTTCCCTTTCTTCTGAAAGGCGAGGGTGGCAAACATCTGAGGCAGGTGGGTGCAGGTCAGCTGGAGTGAGAGATAAGCAGTTTGTCCAGACCCGTTTGTAAACATTCCTTAGCTGATGGGGCAAAGGATGAGTGGTATTTACAGTACACTGTTTTCATCCTGATGCATTTTAAATGTCGATCTAGGCTGCACCGGTCAGCGAAATCACTTCACTGACAAGCACAACAGAGTATTTTCTGCCGATCTGTGTGCGTCTGCCTGTATATGTACTCGTGCGTATGCGTCCGACCTACACCTCGCTGTGTACGACGCACAATATCAGATGTTTGCACAAGCCTGAACAGCTGCTGGACGGACCCTGCCGCACGGGCTGGAGCAGCACATCTCCACATCACCCGACAGCAGCTGATCTCACCCGTCCCTCTTTCTCACATAAAACACACACCCTTATCTAAATTACGCACAGAGCTGCAAAAGAGATGGAGAGAGAAAATATTTGGGGCCGGCTACCGAGGCAAAAAGTCATTAATTTCAAAACTTGCGAAAATATGGAACATTTCATGTTCTGTTTCATAAATAATTCTTTGGGAATTTTTTTTTTTTTGCCTGTGTGTCAATTGTCATGAAATATCACCCAGAAATACAGAGTGCGGAAGTGTCGTCATGATTAGAGACCTTGACCGTGGCAAAACTACGATAAGATCGTTCAGACCAAGTCAAATGAAACAGTCCTAGCAGATAGGAACAACTCTGCAACAAAAACAGTTCCAATGAGCACAATCTGTTCGAAATTAAATAACACGGCGGGGGTGGGGGGTGGGAGTTTTAACGCTGATCAATCCATCAAACCGTGTGACACCTGCTAATCGAAACTGCTTGTCTAATCAGTTTATGTGGTTAGTCGTAATTCAAAAGTAACACAAGGGTAGAAACGCATTTGCTGTTCGATGTCAAACCCATTTAGTTTTATTACAATACCCCGTGCTTGGAGAGATCAAATGTCCATGCGGTTTGCCTGAATGTTTTCCTTCAGAGCGTGCCATACATATGACTAGTTTCGGCGAACTAAACCGGACATCTGTTTAAGAAAAGCCTTGAGCCTTCAGGCAGCTACCTCCGCCAGAAAGCTAGATGAGATGCCAGTATATATATTTATTTAAAAGTAACAAATACACATTCTGAACACATTGCAGCCTTTTATGGTAGCGAAAACGACTGCGTACCCTTTTCAACTGCGTCCCAAAGAGTCGCCTAGAGGTAGTCTGATACCCTCGTATCTGGGCTGCTAAATTGAGCAACTGTAGAGCAGACTAGTTCGGTGAAGTGTCCGAACGTCTTTGTAAGACCCCCCCCCCTCACCCAATCTGTGTAGACAAAATTGAATAAAATCTAGGCATATGCTATGGCGATTTAATTTCGGTCAGTTTTGGCGTGTATACAGGTGTGACGGTGAGTGGGAGATCTACATAGATCTGAATTCGAGACAATCCGTGTTGTTATCGGTTGGACTTGCTCCAAACCATGACAAACCTTTTATTCCTTTAGACGAACTGAGTCGTTCTATAATTTTATAGCCACAGACTAGACGTCTGCCACAACACTGGACCCAACGAAAGATAGCGCATGCCTACCGTTGGATTGAAACAACTCTAGACTCAGCGGGCCTTGTTTGCACACTTGGACGTAAACAACCCTGACATTTTAGAACGCTTGTCAAGCTACTGTGCTGCATTTCTGGGCGACTGCGCATCAACACGCAAGGCACCTTCGGTCACAAGCTCACTTTTTACACGCTGAGCGGCGAAAAAACAATCGGGAAATGCAAGGGGGAGTTCGGGAAGAAATTTAAGGATTATTTCTGTGCTAAATTTTATTTTTTTAAAAAAAACAACAAAAACCACTACACGGGGAAAATGCTCGAAGAAAAGTCCATCAGCTAAAAAGTCACAGAGTTTTGGTTACAAGAGCATAGTTCAAAATCCTACCACACCTTTACAAAACAGTTTCAATAAAATAGTCCTTTAAACCGTCACACATATTTCTATTTGTTTATAATAGGGACAGACATCAAGCCTTTGATTTGTACCAATGTGTAGTGGCTGTTGTCTGTCATCAGGAAACGCGCATAAGGTTAACCGCTACCAGAAAGATTTGTGGCAATGTAGTTTTTAAATCGGAATTTGAACAATGTTGCCAAGAATCCTGCGACTTTAAAGGAGGTCGTAGAACCATGTAACTGTTTCGCGACAACCCAGTAAGTCTCCACGACATAATTGAAGGGAGAGAATCCACTACCAGGAGGGTTATTCTGCGAAGTGTTCCTAGCAGTTAATATTCAATATGTTCAAGAAATTTCCCAACGCACGCCACCTTCCCTTCCCCCACACATACATTGATTTTCCCTTCTCGTCAACAAATACCCACTCCTTTGATTCTTAGCAGATCTAAAATCCACACTTTATGATCACACACTATAACATAGAACACTTTGTATTTGGCTATATCTTTTTATCCTCATGGGAAAGCAATCAGCACAGTGAAAACACAATTCAACTGGGGCAGATGTAATGTTAAAACATTTTGGTACATTTCGGCACCATTGGGGTGAAGCTTTGAATAAATGTATACACTGAAATATTTAGATGCAAACATCCGTGTGTGCATTCTTGTGTTTTACACTCACCAGTCTTGTTTAAATCCTAACATCTGTGCAAAGTAAAATCTTCCATGGCATGACTGCAGTTTGCTCTTCCCTTTTCTACATCAAAATTCATATACAGTGTAGTACAGTGCCATGTGAGCCTGTTCGTCTCATGATCACCATTTGAAAGGCTTGAGAAGGGGCATGATCCCATGTGCTGCCAAAATTAATATCTATTAAAGAAGAAAAAAGTGGGAGAAAACTCCGCTGGAAGTCACAATCAGTAATTTCTTCTGCCTCTACTCTCAGTCTCATACGCTCATGAACATGGAAAAAACAAGCAGTGATGGGAAAAGGGGTGCCATAAAGACATCAAAGTAACACCCTTAACGAAGTTAATACAAACGAGATGCATTTACCAACAACCTTGTGTTGTTTTGGACTTCAGGCCAAACAGGCATGATGCAATTAACTCATCACAAAATGTTTTGAACAGCAGGAACTTTACGAATATACGAATCTCAGCTGCTGGCACAAAATATCTTGAATTATGTAAATTTCACTTTTGATAACTAAAACTTTTCAGATCTGCAAAATATTGGCTTTACCATTGATTTTTGTGTTTATAACTCACATGTCAATGGGCTTATGCTGTTCGTGACTGAAATTAGTGTGGACATGAAATGCATAAACAGACATAAGATATAACACCATTCAACATGCCTTTCTTGTAACATGAGCGAAAATTTAAATGTGCCAGCATCATTTTTTTTAATGAATCTGAATCACTTTCACCAGCAACAAAACTATAATTAGAAATCAGCTGAATGGAGATGTAACATCAATGTCCAGGATACTTCAAAGACAGTAAGCAAGGACTCTGAATGC
Source organism: Lanistes nyassanus (assembly GCA_004794575.1). Taxonomy (NCBI): domain Eukaryota; kingdom Metazoa; phylum Mollusca; class Gastropoda; order Architaenioglossa; family Ampullariidae; genus Lanistes; species Lanistes nyassanus. The sequence goes on along the minus strand of SMGT01015627.1, from coordinate 77,386 downwards.
AGCATCTGTTCCAACTAAAATAGCTGTCAATGTTAAAGGAAAATGGGCTTACCCCTGCCCTACCTCCGTCCATCCCCCCGCCCCAACAAGGTCTGGTCATTAGGAAAACAAATACAAGATCTTGTGAAAAGTTTTATGTAACTCAAGACTTATCCAGCGTCTTTCTTAAGGTTTTCCCTAAGTTTTACTAGAACTGCCTGGAGTCATATATCAATAAGCTGTGATAATATTCTTATCAGGAACACTCAGATCCAAAGATAATCAGAAACAAACTAAAGACGAGTATTATCTTTTAAAGCAATGATGAGCACAAAGGTGCTGCAAGTATGAGACAGTACGTGCTGCATCAGGATATCCTCCACAAAGTCTCACCATAGCATTAACCAGATGTAAGAGCATGAAGGACCACTAATTCAAATTCAGAAAGGCACAAGCAAGTTCCAATTTTAAAAAAAAGCGCACACACCACACACCCCAAATAAAACAGGCGAACATTTTCAATCAAATAGCAGAATGAGATGGCTTCAAGCAGTGAAGCATAGACGCTGCTTCTTTCTCTGTCCCTACATCTGCCAATTTCACACGGATATGAAGTCGATGGCAGCAGAAAAAGGGGATGTAAATCAACATAATTTGTATCAAAGGCTTTTGTAAAAACAAAAAAAAAAGTCAAAAGCAAAGAATATTGTTTCAGTTTAGCAACCAGTGCTACTTGCAGATGGAACTGGTCACCAGCTATGCTATGGCTTGCTCTGAACTTTCTGTTCCAGTGAAGGGAGCTACAGGGATTTCCTTCTCTGGGATCACAGCTGCCACCTCCTCGGAAAGTGCTCCTATCACCAGTGCTTCCCCTTTGTTATCAGCTGTCTCAGAGCTAAATGCAGAACTGCAAGAATCCTCTGATGATGTCACCTCTTTTGCGCTGTCAGCATCTGCAGAGTCTGTTGCCAGAGCATTTGGGCTGAACGATGCTGTTGTCTGGAGATTATCAACTTCTGCACTGTCTGGCAAAGAGTTAGCCAGACTGCAGTTGCTAGGGTCACTAGATACAGGACTATCAGTGTCAATGCTTTTAATACTGTGCTCTGAACTGACAGCCACAGGCTGGTCTCGATCGGCCACCGATGTGTCATTCGATGTGCCTGGTGTCAAAACTGTCGAGGAATTCTCCTTCGAACTGGATGCAGGTATGTCAACTGTAGAAGGGAAATGTCACAAGGCTTTTCAAAAGACTCGTTTTGATGACTAGCATGTAAAATAGTCAACCACACAAGTTCACACCATGGCTGAATTTATCTTTCTGAAATGGGAAAAGTATGTGGAGAAGGGAGAGAAAACATGCAAGACAGTCAGATTGAGAAGAAAAAACAGCAGAACAAAAAATGATGTGAAAAGTAAAACAAAAACTACCTTCGGCAGGCGGTGGTATTGACTTGCTCAGCTTTTTGCCATGCAGCTCAGCTTGCAGCGCACGACACAATGATTCCAGTTTTTGTATCTTGACCTGCTGCACCTCTTTCTCTTTCTCTGCCAATTTTTTCTGCACACAAACAGTAGGGTGAAAGGTCAGCAAATGTAGCTTACAGCACTTTCTCAGGCCATGGTTTATTCGGCGCATTGTGCTGAAGCAGTAACTAAAGCTCTTATCATGGCAAGCAGCCAACCTTGTAAACAGGCGCCATGCACTTGGGAAACCTGGCAGAAAGAAGACCTGAACCCCATGACTAATGATTCTCACTGTGTGGGTGATAAACTTTACCCGTTGCCCCACCTGACCAACTCCTGCTAAGCTGTATCGCTTTCAAATGGAGCAGAGTTGCCAAGCACAGAGGCTGGAATTTCTCCAAATCCTGCTTCTGTTATCAGGAAGAAGAAAGCCCATGACCTCTTGATGAAGACTCTTATCAGCAGACCCCTGTCAGTGTTGCATTTCCACACACAGTGGCACAAACAGGTTGGAGGGCCTAAAGGCCTACACACAGCTGAAGCTGTGTAGGTTTGTGTGACCTCATTTTATGTTTTTTATCCAAAAAAAAAATCAAAATATTTTAGAATAAATGAACTAAGGAATGAATAAACAAATGAATGTACACATGGATCCACATGTGCCTGAATGAACAATGTCTTCGGCTCTCACGCTTTACGCATACCATACATTCAAACACGCTTTCCCTATTACCTCCGCTGCCACGTCGACGAGAGCTTTATTGCTGGCCTCAAATTTGGCTCGCCACTGCGCCCCTTCTTTTTCCAGTTTCTTGATGCGCTTGCCCATCTGAAACAACAGCTGTCACTTGAAGGCTGGCCACATTCATCTTGTTGACCAGTGAAAAATGTCAGCTATGTGGATTGTTGAAGTTACAAGGCTAAACAATCATAGAAATGAGCAGGTGATTTACCAAAATCAATGCGACTGGATTATGTTGAAATTCACCGATATTAACCGCTCCCTATGACTCAGTCAGCAAGGGACGTGCCAGTGAAACTGACAAGGTACTGTCATCAGAAGCAGTATACAACACAAATGGGCTCTCGTTACCTTCACCCAACCCACAGCTACATGTTTTATGAGAAAGTTCACTTGGTGGCACAATCAGTTATTATAGGAAGGGAAGTGAACAGACCAAAAACAAAAACAAAAACAAAAAAGGAGGGGGTGATTAGGGACGGGGGGAGGGGAGGGTGAACAAGAAGGCAGGATCAAGACAGACCTTGTCCATTTCATTTTTCAGCTTCTGGAACATGTCGTTGCTTTTGTTGATGGTGGCCTGAAACTCCTCATATCGATCTTTGTACATCATCAGCTGCAAAAGACACAACAGGTACAGGAAGAAAAGGAAGGACTGAAGATGAAGATAGGTGTGAAAGAAATGCTCTGGAATTTGACAGGGATGCACTTCAGTCTTGTAATGCACCAGGAGAAGAGGAATATGGACCAAAGGTTTCAATTCTGCTGCACAGTAAAGTAAATTAAGTATAACAATACTTCGTCTCTCTTTTTGTGTGTGTGTGTCTAGGAAATCCTGGTAAGTTAAATTTCAGTCTAAAGAAAGAAAAATTATGCATTCTGAAGACAGTATTTGTAAACAGTTTGTTATTGTGCTTCATTACATCTTCCAAAAGGTGGGGGTTAAACAAATGATGTACTGTCCACAAGCAACTGGTAAATATCATTTACATGTCTGTCATTTATACAAAAAATGTCCAGTGTCTTTAAGCTTTTAAATCTGCAGGGCACTCTAATACGGGCTGACTACATTTAATAGGGATTCTCTGTATGCACACGTTGTGCACCAAGGGCTAGCAAATCACATCCTTTCAGCACCAAAATTCACAGATTTCTAACCTGAGCTTCCAGCACTGAGTTCTTCTTGTGGCCTTCACTTGCTTGTAAGAGCAGCTGTATCAGAACACAAATCACAGTCATGCATCTTTGAATAAGACTTGAACACAAGTCAGGTGTTTACTACCTGATATGAGAGGGTTGTGCCCACAGGAAATGTTGCAAGTGGAAAGTTAACAAAAACAGTTAATAAGAAAAAAACCTGTTTTGTCTCACACATGCTACATGTACACAATAAAAAATCCCTTCTCTTTTATCGGGATTGTACTTTTCAGTTCTGCTTGGGCCTCAGGATCCAGAGGGAAGACCAAGATTCCCAAGGTCAACACCACTAACCCAGCCACCATCATGCTGGAAGGCAATGCGCTAGAGGTGGAAAGCTTCTCCCATCTTGGCAGCATCATCAACAGAAAGGGTGGGACATAAAACAATGTTTAAGTCAGGACTGGTCAGGAAGGAGAGTTTTTCTCCAACTGAAAAACATTTGGGCATCCAGAAACCTCTCCATCAACACCAACACCAATGTGAAATCACTCCTGTTCTATGGAGCAAACATATAGAAGACTATCGCCTCCACCCCCAAGAAGATTCAGATTTTCACAACACCTGTCTGCTGACCCGATACCACGGCAGTGAACAACACAGTCTGCAGGATATGAGATCCTTCAAAGATGCTGGAGATGGATCAGCCGCCCCCTCTGCAAACCAGCTTCTGGTACCACAAGCCCTCACACGGAAACCCCAGGGACAAAGGAAAAGTCAGATACCTGGCACTATGACCTTGAGGCAGATACCTAGAAGAAAAGCCACACCTGGGCACTGCTACAAAGACTGGCTCAGGATCAAGATGCTTGGAGATAAACAGGCACCCTGTGCATGGGGCAGGAGGGATACAAGACAATGACCACGATAATGTACTTCTCAATGATACACATCAAACTGTGACACCACTACACAAGCAGTTGCTGAATAAACTTCAGAGGCAGGCAATGCAGCAACCTGTAAATACCCAGTCCTTTACAAAGCAGACAGCATGGAATCTTCAGTGGCAGTCTGCAAACAGGTCTCCTACAAAACAAACAGCAGAGTCTCAGCAACTTACCAGCTCCTTCTCTTTCATGTTACGTTCCTTTTCTTCCTTGAGTATGATAGCTGCCTGCTGCAGCTTGGTGTCTGCCAGCTGTTGTTCCAGCTCTCGGTGTTTTATCAACTTCTCCAGTTGCTGCACGACAAACCAAGATGAAACTTTTTAAGATTCACCTTTCGCAAAACATGGTGCCAAACAGCCCTTTTTAAAGACTGTTCTTATAGAACAAATTAGGACCGAGTGCTTAAATTATCGAAAGATAACTCCAACAAAGGTACTGGCAGTGCTCAAACATAGCCGTATGCAGACGCCTGTGCCCAAGGGAGCTTACCGTACCCAAACACGTAGCAAAGAGAGGGCCGAAAGAAAGGAACTTGGCAGATCCTCAAAAAAGATCTGCCATCCCTTTCTTTATAACGGCGCTATTCTTCACACAGCTAACCCTCGGTGCACAACGTGTGCATACATAGAATCCATGTTAATGAAGTCAGCCCGCTCACTAAGCGTGTGGTGACAACTAGGATTCAAAGACGAACACAACCTATGACAAATACATCAAATCCTCAAGGTGCAAATTATAATTAATAAAGAACAAATGAGGACAGAGCGCTTAAATTATCAAATCCCCATGCCTGAGCATGTGACTTTTACAGTCATCATTCTATCTCAATATTATCAACATGGTGTACCTCACAAATGAAAAGGAAAAAGAAAGAAAACCCATAAAGAAATTAACAAGGCAAGAAAGAAAAAAGACCTGAAGGCTACAGCGTTCACTTTCTTAGTTCTCAATCACCTTGACATTCAAGGATGTATTTGTCCTATGTTGTGTTCGTCTTTGAATCCTAGTTGTCAGCACACGCTTAGTGAGCGGGCTGACTACATTAACATGGATTCTCTGTATGCACACGTTGTGCACCGAGGGTTAGCTGTGTGAAGAATAGCACCGTTATAAAGAAAGGGATGGCAGATCTTTTTTGAGGATCTGCCAAGTTCCTTTCTTTCGGCCCTCTCTTTGCTACGTGTTTGGGTACGGTAAGCTCCCTTGGGCACATGCATCTGCATATGGCTATGTTGAACGCTGCCAGTACTTTTGTTGGAGTTATCTTTAGATAATTTAAGCGCTCGGTCCTCATTTGTTCTTTATTAATTCAAAGATATATCAAACATTAAAAACAAAGTGCCACCATTAGCAAATGTTGAAATACCTGCTCGCGGAGCTCATGCTGTTCAATAAACTTTTTCAGCTTGCCAGCAAGGTCAGCATTTTCCTCTCTCAGCTTGATGTTCTTCTCATGGTTGTCAGTCATCTGAAGCTGGATTTCTGTAATGGTTGTCTGACAGACAAGCAAGAAAAACATGGTCATGCATCATCTACACACAGCAGCCATGCCAGTCAAGTTATGAAGTCTTGTCAAGAATTTAACATCTAGAGGTCAGAGGTCAGAGGTCAGAGTAGTACCATGAGGTAAGGGATCAGAGCAGTTGTCAATGCATGAAAATCTGCATTAATGTTAAAGAAAATCCACTACCTCATGTAAATGTAGATTTCAAATGCACGTTTTGTTGTTCTATAAATGCACATTTTTGTGCAATGTGCAAAGATCTCATGTTAATCATACAACAATTTTGTAAACAAAACTATTGTGGTCTTTAATATTTTTCATTATTAAGGACTGGAAGTATCCTGGTCAACATATCTGCCACGAATGTTTTTTTGGGGAGAGGGGGAAAATAGATTTAAAGCAACACTAATAATTGGGTAGACAGAAAAATACAGATATGCAGGAGGCAGGAAAATAAGTGGGCAGCACATGTACAACTGCAAACTTAAGCATTCTTCCCCAGTCCTCAAAGCTAATTATACACTGAACTGACATACTAGCTCAAGAACTGAATAATTGCAAGATGTGGCACACTTCGGTACTTCAGACTAGTACATGAGAAGGGGTGGAGGAATTTTTTTGGAAGGGGTGGGGTGGGGGTATTTTGTTGTTTTGTTTTGGAGTTGAAAGGAGATCCTTTTTCACTTTAGCAGAAATCCTTGAAGAAGAATGCCATGCTTGAAATATACAGATTTGCACATGTGCATGACACACATTCAAATTATCTGCAATACAAGGATGCAAGGCTCACCTGAAATTTTGCTGAGATTTCTCGCCTTTTTTCATCTTCTTCTCTAGCCCTCTGCACACTTTCCTCCTGAATGGAGAAATGAAAAGAAATTATAAGAATCAAGCCGTGCCTACAAATACAAGAAAATCAGATCACACCAACCACATTATCTAACCCAAACAGGACAGGCTGCTCTCGTGGGAAACCGGATGGAACAAAATGAAGTGCACACCATCTAGGTACCAGTACTACTTAAACCAATCAAAAAGCGAGGAATGTACTACACAGCTGGGCTGCATGAGCATTTGTATGTGCCCTGCAAATCAGTACACGGTCATTCACCATTTTACAAGCATCTTTATGTAACAGTAAGAGGTATGAATGGCCATGCAAGCAGCCCAGTTTAGAGATGAGCCCGATGGAAAAGCCTGAATTTTAAAGATGCATGTTCATCCCACTGTTTGGTACATGGAGATGAAATTGGATGACCAGCAAAGAGGATCACCTTGATGAGCTTGTTGTGTTTCTGCAGTTCCCGACACAGAGACTCCAGTTTGCTCTTGGCGATGACAGCCTTTGTGTGCTCAGCCTGCAGCTGGTCCTTCTCACGACCCAGCTGAAAGGACACAGCATAAAGTGAAATCACTCAAAACAGTTTAATTTCCCCTAGGCATCTGTGGCAGGGTGCCACCAGGAGGATACCCAAACAGACAAAAAGGGATTTTTCTTTCCGTCTTCAAATTTTGCTTCAGCCATGCAGCATTTTACTTTGTTTCAGTTGTGCACGTGAGTGCTGACACTTGCAGCATCTTACTAGGTTGGTAGGTGGAGACTTCTGACACATGGGAGAATGTGCATGAATTTTGAGATATTTCCAAGTGCATCAGCAAAGTGAACCCCACAATATGGTAAAAGAGTTATAATAATTACAGAACATAAGTACTGAAGAATATTCCTGTGAGAAGACTTAAGTGATTTATTTTGCCTAGTAATGCAGGAAAAATCCAAATGTATCATTTCTTTTATTAAAAAAATATATAAATTTATACATCAAGTACCAATGAGAAAGTTGAAGGCATATGCTTATGGTTATATTTACAAGCAACACCCATGCACTAAAGTGACAGAATCCCAGAAAAGTTGAAAATTCTGAACTGTGGTCGTTTCTCGCCCACGAACTAATGTGAAACCACTCCAATACCCAATGTTAACACTAACACCTTCTCCACCACCAACTGAAAAACAAGATTGTTGCTGTGCAGGTAAAATGTGCAGAAAAAGTTGACACCTATGCAACAAGAATTGTTCTGGTCACTGACCAGCTCACGTACATAATGCTGAACCGTTAGATGTTGCTCAATATAATTATAGCTGGCTGTAGTAACACTTTAAGCACTATGGTTGTCTAATGCCAATACAAGTGGACTGCATTTTCTGGATGCACACAGAGAGCCTCGTATGGAGAATTCTGGACCCTTACAATAAAATTTAAATCTGCTTAATGTAGATATAAAAATAAATACTTTTAAATCTTAAAAAATACAATGATTGACAGCATCCTCATTCTGATTAAAAGAGAAAAAATAAAATCATGAACAAACAGTGCCATTACATACAACAGACATTCGTCGTTGCTGCTGCTTAAACGATGATTGGAGAACACGGTGTTCTTCATGGAGATCAGCGTATTTCTTGCAGAGGGCTGCCAGCTTTTCCTCTGGAGTACTGAGACTGCTGAGTGCTCGCAGAATGTACTCTACAAAAAACATCATCTGAAGTGAACATCGATTAAGGTTTGGCATAGTCTTACACCAAATGGAGATAAGCTTACATCAGGGACCAAAAGTCTAGGCTGTTTGTCAGTTACTAGCAGTTATATTCTTGTCATTGCTTTGTCTTTATCTTTGCTTTGCAGCATACCTGAAGTATGAATAATGGCTAATCAAAATATTGTTTTTTGATGTGTGTGTGCATGTGCAGGAGGGTGGGAGACTGACAGTGCTGCACAAAAGAGTTCTGGATTTTTACTGACTACAGTGTTAGTGCTCTTTTTTTTTTTAATACATGAAAATAATCTTCGAAGTTCACCCCACTTTCAACTCTGACCTTTTACCCTTCTGGTGTAGATGACATTGTCAGGAAACAGAAATAAATGTCCAAATCATATCTCATGGCAAAGTCCACATCTTCAAGTTCCGAAGCTTGTTAACAACAAAATGCTTCAAGCATTCTTATACAGACTCACCAATTCCTTTGTCCTCTTTCTTCTTGGTTTTGGTGGGCAACATCTTGGAAGTCTGGTCAGCTTTGCTGTCAACAGTGGAGGCAGCAGCTGGTGCACTGGAGTCATCTAGCTTGGATGTGGAAACCTGGCCATTCATGTCTTGATCATCTGCCGTATTCAGGACTCTGCTGTCAGACAGGCAGTTTGAGGTCAGTGAAGAATCCTCAACTGTATCTTCGCCGACTTCCTGAGAACCATTTGATGCCTGGTCTTCTGTCGAAATGGCGCCTGCAGCAGGACTTCCGCTGCAGTCTAGCTGCATGTCACCCCGGGTTGGTTCTGGTGAACTGGTACCCACCTCTCCAAATTTCGGAACTTCTGGGCATTGACAAGATGCCAGTTGTGAAGACTGTACCTGTGTGCCTATGGCATCGATACCAGCTGTTTCTTGTTGCTGGGAGCTAACTGAGTCCAGGTGAACTGTTCCCTCAGTGGCCATGTCTTCTGTTTGATTTAAGTCCTGATCTGTGGATAAGCGCAGTGTTAGAGATTCTGCTGAGATTATAGGTTGATCTGATGTGGGCTCTTGGACTGTGCTGTTGCTGTTATCTTGAGCTTCTGCTTCTTCCTTTCCACAAAAAGTGAAAAAAAAACCTTTAAATAGCAAAAAGCATCTCTTATTTACCTTTCACAACACAAGGTGAAGACAATAAAAATTTGTTCATGCACACATATCTACTACCTTCCTGTATTTTTATCACCATCAAAACACAGTACATCAGATTCCCTTTTTGTGCTTCCCTTCTTTCTCTCCTTCACCCTTGCCCCCAGCTCTTCCCACCCCTCCCAGACTTTTCCCAGTCAAAACACCTCCCCCAACCACCAAACATCCACACACATACACACACATCTCTCATGCACATCCCATTCTCATGCCATGTGTACATTCACTGAACATAAGCAGGAAAAAAAAGCAGGGGAGAGGCAAAACTGACACCACTTGCATATCATTCAAGTATATCCAGTAGATGACTTGCATATCATTCAAGTACATCCAGTAAATGACTTGCATCATTCAAGTACATCCAGTAGATGACTTGCATATCATTCAAGTATATCCAGTAGATGACTTGCATATCATTCAAGCACATCCAGTAAATGACTTGCATCATTCAAGTACATCCAGTAGATGACTTGCATATCATTCAAGTACATCCAGTAAATGACTTGCATCATTCAAGTACATCCAGTAGATGACTTGCATATCATTCAAGTACATCCAGTAAATGACTTGCATATCATTCAAGTACATCCAGTAAATGACTTGCATATCATTCAAGTATATCCAGTAGATGACTTGCATATCATTCAAGTACATCCAGTATGCACAAGTACATCCAGTAAATGACTTGCATCATTCAAGTACATCCAGTAGATGACTTGCATATCATTCAAGTACATCCAGTAGATGACTTGCATACCATTCAAGTACATCCAGTAAATGACTTGCATATCATTCAAGTACATCCAGTAGATGACTTGCATACCATTCAAGTACATCCAGTAAATGACTTGCATATCATTCAAGTACATCCAGTAAATGACTTGCAAATCATTCAAGTATATCCAGTAGATGACTTGCATATCATTCAAGTATATCCAGTAAATGACTGCCACAGCATACACATGAAAGCGTTTGGATTTTTAAAAGCAGGAATTATTCCGCTGTATGTATGTAGTGCACTGTATATAGCACAAAGATTTAGAAGTTTACTGAAGTGACAAAATGGGAAGTTTTTTTCTGGTGAAGAAGTTGACAACTTATCTAAAATATTTCTTCAATCTTTTTCTGACCATCATGTTAGGACAGAGCAAAAAATTACAGAAAGAAAAGAGAGAGATTCAAGTTATGATCTGACCAACAGGGCAGTCAGATATTAAGAAAATATGTGTGCACAGGTGTGTGTGGAGACAAGAGAGAGAGAGATGTATTGCAAGAAAGGGGAGACTAGGTGTGGGAGGTAAAAATAAGAGACAAGGCAGATAAGCTTTTTATTAAGGGCTGTCATAAAAAGACACATCGCTATGTATACAGTATCAAGAAACTGACTGATATTAATAATCAGTAAGAATGACCTTGCATCACTACTTTCAACAAGACAAAATGTAAATGAATCTTACATCTGCACATCCCCACACAAATGAAGACAAGGAAAGGCCCATAATGCTGTTACTCCAATTAATGTGGCATTGCAAGCATGCACACAGGTAACCTCATGGACATGGAGACTGACAATAGCCTGGTAATACTAATACACACAGAAATTTACTCTACAACAGTCCAAGTGTGCCTGGCAGTGGCCTGGAATTACCCTCTTCCTCCTGTACACAGGTTAACAATCTACTTCTCAGCCAAAATGAGGAACAGCACACGTGCAAACATCTCTCAGCCCAGCGTGCTCCTAGGCGAGTGGCAGCAGCATGCAGCGAAGTCTGTGACTGGTACAAACGTCTAGATGTGCTAAACCTGAACTCATGCCAACAAGATGAGGGAAGGTGGAATGACAAACAAGTATCTTCCACTCCTCACACTCCATGCAACTCCACTGCTTTTGAAGACAGCCCCAACTGCCACAGAAGATGAGTGTCGACAAATGGCACTGCTGCCTCTAAACCCCGTGAACTGCTAACTGTATGCAGCAGACACGATGCTCCCCACAATCTCCGATTTAAAAAAGAAAGAAAACAGTAAAAGTGGCAAATAGTGGAGTTATGCAGCTGAGGAAAGCACAAGACGGAAAGCTGCAGTGGAACACAATAAACTTTCTGAGACACACTGACATGAATATTACACTGAACTTCAAGTTCAACAAGGCAATAGTAAAGAAATCTTCAAGAAAGCCAGGAAGAATAAGATTGTATAAAGGACTCTAAGAAAAGCAATGAAACCTTCATCCTCATTCATATCGACACAAATTCTAGTCTGCTTTAGCCTGAAGTGAATGTAGCTTCCAAGTACAAATACAATTTTACTTCCACAGTTCCAGTCTAATGTTCTATTTCTAGATCAGAATATATGACCAAAGACTCATCATCTCTCACTATTTCCCCACCATTCCATCACGCTCTCTCTCCCTTTTCTCATGGTAAACTAACATGCACGCTTGTGAAGAAAGCATTCCTTTCACTCATGTGGTTTTAATGCCAGGGGGTTACAAACTACCATTGGGTGTAATTCCACATAGGTGAAATTATTTTCTCCTAGGTGAAATTCATTTCTCCTAGGTGGTATTCTCAGTTTATGTGACCATTTGGCCTGCCATAGCATCATAGCCTTGATTACTAGCCTGCTGTACAAACGATGTTTTGTCAAACCAGTTCTACCTCTCTTCTCAGTCTCAGTGTCCTAACTGCCAACTGGCCTTTGTCAAGCTCTGCAACCAAGATGCCCCATCTGCCAGCTATATGGTCTATTAACCGGTCTATTAACCTCTATTTTGTGGCTGGGGCACTTCTGTAATTGCTTGCCCCAGCCCCAAACAACAAAGCTTTTATTTTTAAATACATCACTTTTACCAGGCATGTTGTTTTCCCTGTCTGCAGCAATAGTTCCTAATACTAATACTATTTCAGCTTGTAGTTAAAATAAACTTAAACAGCTACCCCTGGAAGACTACACATAACTGCTCTTAAAATATTAAATACAATTCCTATACACCTCCAGTAAAAGATCACTGTGTGTATGATGCAAAAATGTATGTTCACATTTCTTACTTTGCAATGGAGACACTTATTTCATTTATATTCATTTCTTTCCATGCATTTAAATGTTGGACAGATGAGTCGAGGACAGCCAAGATAGGTTTATGCTTCTGATTCAGTTTCCTCTCCACCGATGAGCCTGTCCTAATCAGTTAATGCCAGCATTATGTTCTGCATCAGAACCCCAACCCTCCCCCAAATAAAAATCATTTTCTAACTTACAGTTTCTATTTAATAATGAAATCATCATGTATGCCAACATGCACAATTATACTTATCTACACAATTCATTTCTAAATTAGTGGAAAGGAAACTGAAAATGTTTCCTGTTAGCATTTATTTAATACATTGTTTGCTTTTATCTCAAGAAGTTAGTGTATGTATTTAAATGATGCATAAGTAAACACAAATCAGAACATTCCATATGTTATGATTTTTTGGCTCGGTGCCACAGCCAATCGGAAGGAAGGCCACCTTGTTACCTTAGACCCAATTCGCTCTGAGGAGCGGGAGGTGGCTGAGTGAGGGGCGAAGGCAAGTTGCCCCCACCCTTCCCCAGGTGGCCCCAATGTTATGGTTTTTGCGGCTCACTGCCCTAGCCAATCGGGAGAGAGCGCGGTGGAGTGAGGGAGGTGGTCGGGCAAGAGCCAAGGGTAACCCACCCCCTCCTCCGGTTGACCTGTCACCCTGAGAGGTGGCCGGGCAGGAGGTGGGGGTGAACAACCCTCCCAGCTACAGCCCACCACCCTGAATGGGTAGACAGCCTTTTCGCATTTTTTTGTTGTTGTTATTCATTGTGATCGTCAGTCGATCGTATTGTGTGTAAAGACGTTGGTGTGACGTCATTTTCTGAGTTGGTTTTAGCATGTTGCACCGAAGACAAACGAATTGTCTTCGGAAAGGGAACGGTGTCCCCCGATGTGAATTATTGGTATGGTAGTTGATTCATAACCCGGTAATTAACATGTGTGTGTAGATACATGTAGCATGTCGCTGTGGTGAATATATGAGAGTGCGAGTGATTGATCTAAATGTGTTGGTAGATGTATAGTGGAGCACTATTCATTGTGTAGTGGAATAGTCTATGTTGTAAATCTGTAAAATAAATAGAATAGTATATTATCGCTGCCCTCTTTTATTGAGTTGTGCATGTGACAAGGGGGTGGGGGCTTGAGCTGATATGGAAATTGACAAAATTAGGCAGCAATCACATTGTTAGTTTCCCCTTCTTGGCACATATTTAAGTTGTTGTAACTCTAGTAATGAGCAGGCTAGTGAAAACACATAAACGCAATCCCCTAGACAAACGACAGAGTAATACCACAACACCATACACTTAATCCTATGTATTTAAACCTAAAGGATTTGTCAAATTGTTGCTGAGATGCTAAATATGGTGATGTTCTGCATGTAATAACTGTTTGAGTGTGTACTGTTAGATACCATACACAGTGTTACACTTTGCACATAATAGTGTTAACCACTTGAGTCTGAATACACTTTTATGTCTGACTACAGAAGGAAAATTTTATGTATTAGTGTATTCAGGATTTATTTGTCATGGTATATGGTTTTTTGTTGTTGTGCATGTTGACTATAAGTGTTTTGAATATCCAGCTTCCAATACTGAAACTTTATGTAGACAGCACTACATCAGTACGTGTAGTTATTAACCCCTCACCCCCACCTCTCAAAAAAAAAAAGTTGATAGGCCTATGAGTATGAACAACAAAGTCGATGGTCCTCCGTAAGGTTCCCTCCCCATCACATGCCAGAAACATAGTAAACACAGCCACGCACATTCGTCTGCGAATACCTGATTATCTCTTCGTATTTTGCCTCAAGCGGGAACACAAATAGTTCAAGTTTGAACACATAATGATGATCACTGATTAGGAATCAGCAACCTACCAAACTGTACTTTTCAATTAAGCCATAATATCTTTTAATCACTTTTATCCCTAACCTGTAAATCTGACTTTAAAACCCATTTCTAATGTTTCTCCGATTCGGAATTCCAGTACACGAACATTCGCAATCACACACAACGTTTCCAAACATGGTTATGTACGTATGGTAATCAAAGAAGTTACTATCCATCGCGTTGCTAGAAATTTCGTTTATCGTATAACAACTACAGCCTGATCGACACCTACATTTTTGTCAGTTCGATAGTATCTATGGCGGCGATGCGCATTCTCCACTAACTCTTTTCGTTTCTTCTCAGCGACTTACCTGTTCAGCTGAATGTCAATAACCTTGATTCGCCACCATGCTGCTCAAGCCGCGTGTTTGTAGCTCGGGGCTCACAGACAAGAAATTCACGCACTTAGCGTTCTGCAGCTTTCTTATACCGTCAGCCCACCGCACACAAATACACAGCAATCCAGATTCACCTTTAATATGTATCTCATCGACCCAGCAACCTGAGTACTGGTAACGAAAATGTAGGTGTGGCTGCTAACCAGAGAACGACAAGATGTTCCTCAACAAGACAGATAACTCTGCGAACATTTCCCAGGAATGCCCCTGCTTGGCACAAAGTACATGTGGTCAGGCAATTCAAGACAAGAGTCTGCAATCAGTTAAAATAACTGTAACAAAATAAGCTTATCCGATTAATACTTAAAAATTGTAAATCTAAAAGTAGACACTTTCAAGTTCTTATGTGTTGACACATGGAAAATAACATCCAAAATTTTAAAAAGCTGGGTCAACTAAATAGACAAGGATATGGTTTGAATCATCTGATGCAGAAAACTGTATTGGGTTGTAACTGACAATTACAGTAAGGTCACACAAGAAACTTTAAGATGAACAACACTGGTATTTAATGCGGTGCTGTTTGATAGTGCCAGCCAGGTGAAGACTGCTATACAACAAAGCAACAGCTTGCTTTCTGTTTCCCTAACCACGACTCACAGGCAGAAATTCTCCACCCTTTCTTCCTACCTATCATTCCTCCTTCTTCCACAATTGTCATTGTCCTTGTTCTCTGTCATTCGGTTCCTGACTCCCCTGTTTTATTCCAGTCTATCTCCCCATCCCTTCCTGACACTGCCACCCTCCACCCCTGGCCTCCTACTCTGAACAAACCCACTGACCATTTCCCCCTCTGCCCTTGACCTACTACTATGGAAATTCCTAACTCCACAAAGGGATGTGTGCTGCGCCCATGTCGGTGTGCGTGCATGTGCATGCTGTCTGTCTGTGTGTGTGTGTGTGCATGTCTGCCTGCATGGTCCTATCATTTCCCTGTATTGCCCCCCTACCTGCCTACCTCTACCCCACCACACTTATGGTGTGCTAACATGTTTGTGCTTGTGGTCTGGCTGCTTACATGTGGTCATAAACAGATTACAGTGCAGGGAGGAGAGGACAGTGATGGTTATCAGGAAGTGGAGGGAGCCCAGGCAACTTGAAAGCAATTAACACATTTCTTTGGCTTAACCCTGTTAGCAGCCGTCACTTCAAGGAAAAACAGGGCAAAACAAAGATATGAACCTATGATTTCATTGTCCCAGTGACAAGGGCATAGTATTGATACATTCCTAAAAGCACCACTGCCACAGCATCTGCATGCATACAGGAACTTACCTTTATGGCATTAATATTTAAGTCCCGCCTTTGTCATGCAGTGGCCAACCAAAGCAGCAAGTAGTCATGGGTAATATAATTAAGTTTTTAATTATCCAACTACATAAATTGAGATCACTCTCTCACACACACGCAATACCATATATATATATATATCAGACTTAAATATCACATACATACACAGATGCACTTGCATATATCCAAACAAATGAGATGAAAGTTTTATTTACAAAAATTTCAGAAAAACATATCAGTTCCACATAGCCTCATAGTTCACAGACCCGTTTTTTTTTAAATTTTATTTATTTTGCAACAGTCAAAACATATCTTCCATGCTGCTATATATAAGTCTAAAATTGACTTCAAGCTAAAATGTTGTCATGCGTTATGTACAGTTAACAGAAATTCCAGGGAAATGACTATTATTAATATTAAGCAACGTATAACTAAATTTTTTAAAATTAAAAATACTCAGCAGACACTAAACACATCAAAACAGCTATCAGCATACTATCCAATATTCTGTACATTATTCATAATTTGCTGTCTGCACTTCAGTTAACATTTATGTGGCCAAAATAAGGACAAATGCAGACTGTTTCAGCTAGTTCTATAATGCAGTGCATTTTTCAAACTGTCAATATGAATATAAAAAAATTATGAGAACTGCATAACTTTTTTTATATTTTAAACATTGCATGTGCTTCGTCAGTAACTTCTAGCAACAGTGTCCCAATACGGACAACAACAGAAGGTGTTTCTTCAACAAAAAAATGGTGGAATTACTATGATCAAACTAGACCAAATCAGTGACAATGCTTAAAAAGCAATTACAGGATAATAGCCCAGTATCACAAAAATGAAATTGCAGATTTCAATTTGACATTATTAAAAATGCATGTACTGCTTTTTGTCATCTGATGCCTGTACAATAGCACGATGGGGTAATGTACATGACTAAACTCTGTGAACGCATTTTTGAGTTCTGAATTAATGACTATAAAGAGGAGGGGAAAGAAGCAATATAGGGAGTGAATGGTGGTGCGTAATTGTGTGGGTTTCTGTGTAGTAACACCCCCCCCCTTCCACATAGTGCAGCAATATTAAATACAAGTGACAGGTGGTTCACTGTCTGGAAACTGATAAAAGGGTAGTTTCAAGGACAACTGGATTGATTCTCTAAAAAAGGTGGATAGGAACAAATGTATGATGGGGGGGGGGGGGAGAAGCATAATAAAAATATTTGTGCATGATAAAGGCTCATATGGCATGACACGGCTGCTCTGTAACTGTCATAAGACTATTGCTGTTACCAGCAAAAATGTCATGAGTGTGCATTTTCTTGCAAGTGCATCCAGCAGCACAATCACAATATAATGACGAGCTGCAATTTCAGTATTTCACCCATGTTATACAACAAATACACAGCCTCGACCTGGAATGTGAAGCAGCTAATATTCATCATTGCTGATAAGAACCTTTTGCTGGAAGTGTATTTGCTATACCTTGCAAACTGCAGGGCAGCATGCTTCATTGTCTCTTTTTACTTGCAAATTTACCAAGCGATTCTAATGATAGCTGCCAGACTAACTGTCCCAGGGACAGATTATGTGGGGAGGGGGGGGTAAGGGGCCCATCCCTCCTCCCGTGAGCAGACAGAGAAGTGAACACTATATTATGGCTTTGTATCGACAACTAGAAATGGCCAAGTTACATTTCTCCAGTCCTCTATACTGCCGCTCAGATGTATACTGACATATCATTTTCTTGGCCCCACCCGCACCCCTTTAAGACAACCATGATCCCCCCCATGTACCTACAGCTAATCTTACTGTACCTATGAAAGAGGAAAAAGTAATTTAAGTATGATTTACAACACAAAAAAATAGTCAGCATTTTCTAAATTTCTAAAATAAAGTTGTAAAGCAGTATCAAGCACTGAAACAGTCTCGTTAATTCTGTGATGTAGCTCCCTTTTCTGAATCAGCCAAGGAAGGACATGATAGTCCTTGTATAGTCTCCTGTATTACTTGTGTTCCGTTTAAGAAGTTATCAGAATATTCCTGAACTGGCACTCCAGAATGAGTGGTCCATTTCTGTTAGGCCTAACTTCCCAGCCATTAACAATCATAAATCACTGCACGCCTGGCTATCCAATATTTTGCTAACTGCTGTAGAAATTAAAACAAAATCACAAAACAACCTGGGCTGTGAAAATTACTGTAGGCTTATAAATTACAAAAGCTTCTAGCCCATCTTCTGATGAAAACTTTGGATCTTATCCACTCTGGCATATTCTACCAGGTCCTGTCATGACGAATACAGATGCCTCCTGCCCCCAGCCCACTGGCATTTGGTCCTGTCATCATGAATACAGACGCCCCCTACCCCAGCCCACTGGTATTTCTGGAAGTTATCAATATATTCCACAGCTCAATCATCATCAAGAATTAAAGAAATTTCTGTTCTTGAGATTTCTG
Organism: Lanistes nyassanus; assembly: GCA_004794575.1. Lineage (NCBI taxonomy): Eukaryota > Metazoa > Mollusca > Gastropoda > Architaenioglossa > Ampullariidae > Lanistes > Lanistes nyassanus. The sequence goes on along the minus strand of SMGT01015627.1, from coordinate 58,778 downwards.
CAGAATTCTAGAAAGTTCGACATCTACTATGTAAAAATCCTAGAAGTTACCAGCGTATTTCAGAATTGTCCTCTTTATACCTACTATTGTACTACTAGTAGTACTGTCTCCTACTGTTTTTAATAACGACAGCAAATGTGGGCAAATTCAAAATGAGGTATCATATGGTAGGTTTGGTTCTTTCGCCTATTAACAGGCTATACTTTGCTACAGGAATAGAAAGGAAAGAAAGAATTGAGGGAAAGGGAGAGAATATAGGAAAGCGGAGGTAATGGATTAAAACAAAACTTTTCTTTAAAATACAGGCAATTTAACTTACTTGTTCAATGCTTGTAGTACGACATTATGATTATTTGAGTTAGTATCCAAAACTTCCAATACGACTGCAATGTCGAAATTGCTCAGAATCTGCAAGAGACCGGAATATAGTTTAATGACAATAAATAAAGTAAAGGCACTGCGCAGTGCCAGAGTTTATTTTAACTGAAGTAGGGCTATTTGTTGTACCAAGGAAACATTCTGGGGAAACATGCATGCCCATGTATTTAGTTCTACCTACAGCAGAGGCAGTTCTTTTAATTTTCTAGCCGACAGAGAAAAATCACGAAAATATAAATAGCAAAACGAACACAAAACGAAACACCAATTTAAGACATCACCATAGCAATAACCAAACTAGACGAATAGAGTTTGAAGCGATGTGGACGTTTGAAAGGATAGCATTGATTCACTTTTCCTTACATAGTCTGCCTGCTTATCTGCCTGCCTGCCTCTGTCTCTGTGGTTGCATACAAACAAAAACATGTGCTTGCTGGAAGAGAAAGAACGGTACGTAGGGGTGGAGAAAGTTTGGGAGGGCAGGAAGGGATACAGCAAAAATTATCACATTAAGAAAATTTTTTCCCATTATGGCGCGTCATTTAAATATATTATTTTGCTAGCAATCACGTTGTACCTGTACGATTTTATTCACAACAGTTGCGTTAACCGGTCTTGGAAGGGCCGAGACGCTGAACGTTGAACGAACCAATAGTAAGCGTGCACTCTGTCGAATATATGATTGACAGCAGAAGGCGGTCCCTAATAGCAGAACTTTCCGCGTCATGCATGGCCGAAGGATGTAACAGTAGTAGTAGTAACTGATAAGCATTTTAAATTAATTTCACGTTTTTATCATATTCTTCAAAATATGAATGTTAATGAATCAAGCAGTGAATGGCACCAAAACGTCACATTTAAGATATCAACCTTCTATTCGCTACATTGACACCGATAGGCCTATTAATATTATTATACAACTGCACTATTATAATACACCAATAACCGAAATTATGTATATAGTGACTATATACATAATTTCGGTTATTGGTGTAAGGTAAGTTAGATATAACATACAGTAAAAAGATAAAAAGGTTGTGGACATACGATATACCAGAGGAAAAAAATGTAAATATATATGGCACTATATACAACACACACATATATATATATATCTGAAGTATCTAAACTTGACCACGGTTCTGACCATCTGATGACCGCTGCTTGCGTGACTTTATGCTGCTTGCTCAAGCTGACCTAATTCTTGGGAAGCCACAGACGTGGTTTGCCTTTTTATGCCACAGGATTTTCCGACGCACTGACCTTGCGACATCCGTTTTACGCTGGTAACTATTACTTTTAACAAAAATAAATATATAAAATATGGATATTTGGTCGCAAGACAATGGTGGTGAGTGTGAGTGCGTGAGAGGATCTCTTTGTGTGGCTTCGTCCGGAAGGGAAAGAACTATAACAAACATTCTTAGTGCTAATGCTCGTGTGTGCCCATGTGTCACCCCCTTTAATTCCCACATATTTTAAAAACCTATAGATTTACAGAGTATGTGAACATGTACAGTTTGTGTGTGTACATGTATCACCCCCTTCCCCCATATTAAAACACCTGTAGATTTACAGAGTATGTGAACATGTGCAGTGTGTGTCACCAACTTCCCCCATATTAAAAACCTGTAGATTTACAGAGTATGTAAATGTGGTGAACTAAGGGGTGGAGAGAGTGCTGGGGAAACCTAACCTCTGATCTAAAGGAGGGGGGGTGCAAACCTTCGTGGCACGCGCACTGACCTCGCTCACTGCCTTTGGCCGCCGGTTGTCCGGCGCACACAGCCACACGCACAATCGTCCGTCACCTATAGCTGCGGGGCACTGACCGCGCGTCGGGTCACTCACGCAAGACCCGCACACTCGACCAGCCACACGTTCGCTAGTGGGAACACGTCACACCAGGTCAATACAAATAATAAACAACCAACTACAACTTGTCTACTGGCTCATCCCCCACCCACTAGCTTTTCCACGACTACTACACAACGAATGACAACACCTGGCGTGAACAATAGCAAGATCAATTTATTACAGTGCAAAATAAAAACAAGGTGTGCGCTCCACAATGTATGAAGTTAAATGAATGTACGAGTACGTTCGACTATAGGTATGAACCCCGAAAATGCCATAGACGATGTGACTTGCAATCAGTCAAGACACATATAGGACTATCGACAACCTGTCGCTCTAGTTCAATCGCTTATATACGGTTCCAAGTCCTATTTCTAGGATTTAACGACCTACCACTGATTACTTGTTTATGGTACTGTTTCTTTTCACTTGCGAAACACATGCATCAAGTCACACACAACAGACACTAGCGTTGCACGTAACTATGCCTACACTACGAGACAGCTGCAGGTTACGGTACATTACGTCTAACGGGCCTACAGCACAACCAGCTATCATATACTCAACTGAATAACGCTGCGCTGTCCGTTGGGATGTAGAGACAGAGATTCCTCGGCCGAAGACTCACAGGACTTGGCGCCACACGGACTCTGCTCTCCCCTCGCTCATTCCTTTACTGTTCACACAGAACAGGCTCCACTCCTCGACCAGTCGGAACCTATAGCCAGAGACTTGGTAGACGTAGAGACAAGCCGCCACGACACTGCACTAGCCGAGTTCCAGAGAAAGATCATGGGAAAACCCCTACCTTGTATCGGCCTAGAGGACCCCCCAGCGGCAGAAGTGTTATCGGCAGGTGGTCAGACCATCCGGTCGTCCATGGACATTCGCCGCCCTCGCCGGGCCATAAATCTGTCCAGGTAGCGGGCCCTCTCCTCTCCGATGGTCTAGTGGTTAAGGCGCCCGCTTCCAAGGCGGGAGGTCGGTGGTTCGCATCCGGCAATCTAGTAGCTGCCCTGCCAGACTCCTGGCACTACAGGGAACAGTCTGGTGTCAGTACAATGTGACTGGGTGGGACTGAAACCTGTTTTGCGACAGCAGTCCCACGTGTGGCAGCACGTAAACTTTGTCTAATAACACCGTCCTGATATGCACATAGTTTGCGGCTGGACGTTAAGCAACAAATACCCACCCCACCTCCTCTCAGCTGTCGGGGGGTGCCGGTGCCAAGCCATAAATCAGCTTAGATAACCATCGCTACCCGCGGACCGCTGACCACGGAGGTGGAAGCGAAGCCTCGTTATGCCGGGCGACTGACCACCCACACCGACCCCAGTAACGCGAACTGAGTGACCCCTCTACCTATGCCTCTCTGGTAAATCAGAGTCTGGTGCTTTGTGGGAATGTGACATGTGACTATCTGCAGTTGTCATCTGGCGTGTGATTATATATACTGCTCCTGCCATCTCGGGTTTTTTTTTGTGTTACCCATGTCATGCTCTGGTTTTCAATGTCTTTGAGATCTGCTCAAATTTCCCCAATATGCATGGAACACATAAAGAGACGTATAGGGACACTAAAAGGAAAAGACATTTTCTTTAGGAAGCGTTGGGGATGGGGGTGACTGTTAAGAATGGGGTGAATGTGTGTTTGGGGAGAGTGTGCGAGGTTGCCCCAAGACAGAAGGAAGACTCCCAACGATGTCTTCAGCCCTTTGGATGTGTTTTCCATAGCCCTCTGCTAATACAGTGGCGGAAATAAAACTCTGTCACAAACTGCTGTGTTGGCTCTTTCTATCAAAGCCAACGAGAATCAGTGTTTTTGGTCTCTCAGCCAGATAGAACCATTTGTTGCATTATAGCCAACACTGGAGATTTTTCCACAGATGACTCAATTACTCCAAGATATAGTTTTCGTGTTTGAGGGAGGAAAAACAGGGAAAAATATGGAAAATCTGCACAAAGTCGATATCTGCTTCTTTCTTACCTGTTATGCCAGTATGAGAAGGGGCCCATATAAATTAACAGTTATGCCTTTGTTATATCACTAACGTATTTCGGTAGCCTCAGTCTCTTCTGTAGGGTTTTTCGTCAAATCCATTTACAAAGGGGCGTGGATAGTTCTTGGTTGATCATGCGATTCAAGGGTTGATGGTTGCAGGTTGAATCCAGCAGTTATTTGCATTCTGGACTTATATTTGTAATGAGACAAATTGCAGCAATTCAACAAAACAAACAAAATGTCCACGATGATTTGATGCTCGTTCTTGAGATCAGAACAAAGCTCCAGATAGCCGCAAAATCAACTTTCGATAGCGAAAGAGAGCGTGCCGTGCCAGGAAAGGTCAATGTTTTTAATTGCAAAAATAGTGACCCTAGGAGATTAGCATAGTTTATGTAAGACTCTATTTAATTGGTTCCAGTTATTCTGTGCGTTTCCAAGCTCTCCACAGCGTCCACCAGTAAACAATGCAGCCATATTTGATTAGAATACAAAACTGCGCATGCGCAAACCTGGACATTTGTAAGATACTCGCTGATTGGTTTATATAATCTTGTGCATTTTACGTCCTGGAGCACCAGATTGTTTTGTTCAAAATACTATCTTCAGGAAATAATAAAAGTACATTAAAAAACTTAAATATTTTAAATGCTTACTTTTTTGTAATGTAGCTATATTTCACAACGACTAAACATTATTTATATCAAGTCCCACGACTGGGCTCCATGGAAACGACTCTACTATGGCGGACAACAGCAAAGGAGTTGTGTACGTTGTTTAGATTTTGACATTCGAAACTTGCATTTCAGTTGCGTAGAGTCATGATGCAAAAGAATGTTTAGTTAAGCATATTTGTGATAGTGAAATTTTGTCTTTTACCAAGTATACCCGTAAAACAACGTTTCTAACAAAGGAAGTTCCAACTCACAAGCTAGCTGCTTGTTAAAAATAAAATACATACTTACATAGTATAGTAAGATACTAAAGTTACTGCTTCAGTGCCCGAAATTTTTTTATGAGCTACACGTGTTTTGCAGATTGTAGTAGTAGCTGTTTGCCGTAGTACCTCAAGTGAAATAAAAATAAAATTTTATTTATACGTCGTCACGCATATAATTTCGCGAGGCGCTGAGGAGGGTGAGTCTAAATTATACATGCTCAGCTCGCCAAGTGCTATAAATATAATCATAATAATGAACTAAATCAAAAAATGATCAAAGTATAGTATTTCTCTTTCTAATATCTTATCAGTAATTAATATTTGATAAATTATCGGAAAATTGTGTACAGGCATTTACTGATTTCTGCCATTGTGTATCTGAACGTATGCACATGTCATATGTCTGCAATCATGCCATGGATCGATGTGCAGATTCCTTTGGCACCCACTTTGATTTACATGTTTGTTTTACATGGTTTACACTCTGCTGCTTGTGTTGCTGGATGGCAATCTGTGAACTTTAAGTAGCTATCTCAATAGGCAAAAAGGGATTTTTGAATACAATTATACAGAGCAACAAAAACGTGAATGTAACAGGCACCTGTAGTCATTTAATCAAACTCTGGCTGTCAAGTGCGACCGAAGTTTGCCGTGCACTACAACAAAATTGAAAGTTTACTGTGTCCATGCATTCAGACTTGGCACACCAGTGAGTCAATATCTAATGTGTCGTCCAGACATTGCTAGAAATTTTCATGTTTGTTGTTCAGCATATTTTGTGGTAGATGGATTTGATACGTCTGCACATTTTACCAGGCTGTACATGTCTTTGTGTGCAAGCTTGACCAGGCTGTGCACATCTTGGTAGCTATAAGTGACCTCATTATTAATTTTCAGTGAGTGCCAGTGAAAGGGACAGAAGAAGGTTCCCAGATGGATACCAGGGAACAGGAAGAGAAAATTGAAACTGATGGCCCAGGTGAGACACACATCATCACCTGGGATGCAGTCAGTGTGGCTGATCCTTCCCAGAAGTCTGAAGAGATCAAAGCCATGCTGAAAAACATGGACGCAGACCCATTTTCAGAAGATGAGGTCAGTATCTTTCATGAGTCTCTGTTATATGAATACTGTAATTAATGATAATAAAAATTGGTCATTCATTTATTCAAAGCATTCACATTTTTTGGGAGCTTTTGTTTGGTTGGTTGGTTGGGGGCTTTTTGGGAGGGGTGGAGGAGCTGTTTGCTTAAAATCCCGTTGCAAACTAGGTGCATATCACAACAGTGTTGCTTGAGAGTGTTGAGTGTTGCTGCCACACTGGGATTGCAACACAGGCTTCAGTCACACCCAGTCACGTATTCTGACCCCAGGCCAACTAGTCTTAGTAGTGTTCCCTGTAGTCCCATATATCTGGCAGGGCGGCTTCTATAGATTTCCAATTTTTAAGTCTTATGTATGACTCAGCCGGGGCACAAACCACTGACCTGTCACCCGGTAGGTGGATGCCTTAACTATCAGACCATCAGTTAGGTGGTCACCTTCACATGTGCACATGTGCACTCATGCAATCAGGTTTTGTTTTCACACTACATAAAGATCAGTTATAGTCATGGCAAGCTTAGTTAACTCCATGATCCCTCTCATACAGGCAGAGCTGCGGTTCCTGCACTCCAAACCGACATGTTTTATTATCCTGGGCAAGCCAGGCGCTGGAAAGTCAACACTTAGCAGGCAACTTGCCCTGGGATGGAAGTGTGTGCTAATCAATTGTAAGGATACTTCTTCAAGCTAAGTAGATATGACATGATCAGAATGTCAGCTTTTGTCATTAAAATGGCATTCTTTAACATTTAAAGTGGAGAGTGTGCAAAAATTAATTGCTCATATTTCTTGGATATATCGAAAGTTAATACACCACACAAGTGCATGCTGCTTTTCCCTTTCTTCACAAATGAAGCATAACTAATTGATAGCATTCATTCAGTGATTAGTCAGTTGTAGATTTAATTCAATACTTGTTTTATATGAAAGCTCTTAAACTACCAAGAAATGATGCTACTTTTCCAGATTGCACTGTATTTCAGGGGCAAGTTGCCCAGAGTGAATGCTTCTTAAAAAATAATCCCTCTACTTACATATGATTAACATGTATCTGAGTCAATATAGTCAGGTAGTTTAACATTTCTTAAGTATATATGTGTTTTTATTTTTTTAACATGTGCATGCAGCAACAGACCTCATACTGCAAAACATGGAGCAACAAACAGAGATGGGGCAACGATGTGTTGAAATGTTGATTCGTGGTGAGGCAGTACCTGAGGACCTGGTGATTCAGATGATCAAAGATAAAGTGGATTCACCTGAAGTTGCCCACTGTGGTAATAACTTGGTTTTCATCTGGAGTAGTGTTGGGTGGGTGGGAAAGGAGGGATACCCTGAGTGCTATTTTGATCTTATTTTGTTGATTAGTAGAATTTCCCATTAAAGCATACAGGTTGCTAAATTATGCAGTGAATATGTTATACCTGGGAAGTAAATTTTTTTTCAATTTCTGATTTTTTGACATAAAAGATGCAATTGTATATAACTTTCCTGAAAAGTAACATATGTAATAACAAGGCAAATACAACAGAAACCACTTATGATGAGATCTGACACCATGAGTCGTTTGCAGTCATGAGACAGTTTTGATTTCCCGACCTACCCTTTTCTGTTTATCAATAAATATTTACTACTTCCTGCTAGTGTGGATATAACAAAGTAATTTTCACATCCCAGATAACCAAAATACTCTACAACTAACCTGGTGGTATGCACAATGAGTGAGAGTAAACAGAACACACACACACACACACACACACACACATTCAGATGTAAACCCTGCTTCTTTGAACTACAGCTACAACACTTGAACAGAGAGTATATGGTGTATGTCGTCTGCAAGACATACAAATTATAAACACAGTGACCTAAGGACTCCTTAAAGCACTCTGCATGGTGAACATCTTGCACACACCTCATTATGAAAAGGTCCGTATCTGAACCCTATTTTTTGTGAGAAGTGTTTCTCAGGTAATTTCACCTGTCAGGCAAGTCATGTTAAGCGGTTTCCACTGTAGTCAATATATATGCTTATGTCAAAAATCATATCTGGTCAAATCTTAAAATAACTCTCCCCCCCCCCCACAAGGTTAACTAGTACATCAAGTAGCTGACTTACGCCATCATTGCAGATGCCTGTGGTGTGATTAGTGTGGAATTTTGTACTGTTTTCTGCAGGGTATGTTCTGGATGATTTCCCATGCATGTCTGAGGCCACCCTGACCATACATGACCAGTTGGAGTTGGTCAAGAGCTGGAAGTTGAAACCTGATTTTATCATCAACATTAGGGTGCGTTTATGGGGTCTGTTGTATCATTCATCATTCTCAACTACCTAAAAAAAAAACATACCTTTAACAACATACAGTGATTTCTGAAACAAACATAAAAATTTTTTACTTGATAGAAGTGGGGCACCTGTGCACAGGGCTAGATATTGGGGACTTTCTGTAGGTGCTCTGGTTTCCTCTCCCTTCTTTAACCTGTTATCACACCATCTTGTCCCATCGTGAGATAGCCTTTGTGGCTGACTTGATGTTAAACACCAACACACTATGCGAACATGCAGTGATTTCGATGTTGAAGACTAGAACGTTTTATAGATTTAAAATTTCCCTTTCTGCCTTTTCTGCATGAAAACATTACAATGCAGTCAACTTACAAGCATGCTGGTCACAGGTGTGGCTAAGAAAAAATTTCTTTGGATGAATCCCAAGTAAAACTGAAAATGAAAAAATATTAAGAGCAGTCAAGCTGATATTAAGAAATTCATTTCTGATTAATTTTTTGTTTACTGTATTTATCTGTCCAGTTGTCTGACAAAGATTTGGAGCGTCGACGACTTGGCCAGAAACTTGATCCAGTGACAGGAGACGTCTACACCAAAGAGGTCTATGCCCCAGACCAGCCACCTAAGACTGTGAGTATTTCACAAGTTTTAGGCCTTGGCTGATTTGTTCTGGGATATGTGCAAAAGAAAAGTCCAAGGCTGGTTTGCATGAGTGTTCGTATCTGCATTTTTGGTCATAAGAGTGGTTCAAGGCTCATTCTTCCTATGTATTTTATGTGCACCTTTACGTATGGACAGAAGATAAGAATGCTCAAGCAAACCAGCTTGAACATGCATACATTGCAAGAACAGACAAGAGACTGACAAAAACTGATCTTGTTCAGTCAAATAAAATGTTAATAAAGGACATACAAAGCCCTAGAATAGACAAGAGACTAACAAAAACTGATCTTGTTCAGTCAAATAAAATGTTAATGAAGGACATACAAAGCCCTACCCCATTATCAGCTTGACAAATGTACCATGTTCATGTGCCTGTTACAGTGTTATGCTGCAAAGTGTAAACAAATTGTGTTCTGCAGAATCTGTAGCAGACATTGCAGTGATTGTGAATAAGAATGAGTCAATAAATAGACCTAGCTTATTTTAATCTGAGGATAATCTCTATCTACTTTGCTTGAAAATGAGATTATGCTGAGATCTCTCCTTTGCCTTACTTAAGTCTGCTTGAAACTCTTTGGCAACAGACGTCCAAGAAAGAGAGAGAAGAAGAAGTGGAGGAAGACGATCAGGGGACAGAAGCAGAGGAGCAAGAGGCAAGGATGTTTCACACGGTCGGAAAATTGAAGCATGGCAGGGGCTAGGGGGTCAGGAATTACATCGTCCCTGCCACTACCTACTTGTTATGTTAGAATTGTCAGTGGGTTGGCACATGGGGTAGCTTGTCCCAGTTCTTAATTTGTGACAGTGTGCTGATATCTGATAAATGGCATGGCATCTGATTCATGTTCTGTGTGCGGCAGTTTTGTAGCATTGTGAAAGTCACACCTCCCCTCAAGAATGTGTAGCATTGTGCATTGTTCCAGAGAAATCCTGATGCCATTGTTCTTGTGATAGTGGTTTTGCATGTGTTGGATATTGAGAAGCAGAGGATTGCTAGTTAGTCCATGAATGGTAGATGTTTTGCATATTTTGGACATAAGGGAAGAAGAGAATGTAGATGCACTCATTCCAAATGATAGCTGCTTTCAATTTGAATTTTTATTTTTGGGTGGTAGCAGGAGTCGGGGGTGACTTGAAGCATTAGAGGGGGTACTAGTGCTCTGGTCTAAATTGGTAGATGCTTTGCCCTTTTTTAAGAGGTGAAATGGAGAAATGCATGGACTAGTGTTTGAAACAGCTGTTGTAAACTTTTATTTAACAGGCAGAGGAGGGACCAGCTGAATTGCCAGTGGAAATTCTAGAACGATTGATTCGACAACCGGAGGATATGCCACAGCAGGTGGAGAAGGACATTACCTACTACAAGGAGAACGTGCTGCGACTGATGGAAGTAGGCACAGTGTGGTACTTAGATGCACGTCTGTGTTTGTGTGTGTGGACATCAGCTGAGTAAGGGTTGTGTGTGTTGACTCTGCACGTGCTAGAGTAGTTCCTGGAATCATGTTTACATTGATTGCAAGGTGTATTATATGAGCTGGAAGTAGACGCAGTGTGGTACTTGGATGCGCGTCTATGTTTGTGCGTGTAGAAATCAATTGAGTGTAGGGTTGTGTGTGTTGACTCTGCATGTGCTAGAGTAGTTACTGGAATCATGTTTACATTGATTGCAAGGTGTATTATATGAGCTGGAAGTAGACGCAGTGTGGTACTTGGATGCGCGTCTATGTTTGTGCGTGTAGAAATCAACTGAGTGTAGGGTTGTGTGTGTTGACTCTGCATGTGCTAGAGTAGTTACTAGAATCATGTTTACATTGATTGCAAGGTGTATTATATGAGCTGGAAGATAGTTGGTCTTTTTGACAGGATTACATGGCTGATCACAACCAACAGTACCTTGTGGAACTGGATGGGAACCAATCACCAAACAGTCTTTTCAATGTAAGTAGCATTCACAATAGATCTTGGTCCTTTCTTGAAATATCTGCATAACATTGTGGACATCATCACTACAGTTAACACTAGAAGTCAAAATCCACAAACAACCAAGCACACACTGATGCAGATGTCAGGATATGCAGGAATTTAAACGTTTAGTCAGAGTTTACCAGTTCCCAGTACAAAAAGGGGGTTAGGGGTTAGGGCAAGGGTAGTTCCATGGTCTTTCGGCTTATGGCAAATGAGGTGTTAGAGCCAAAACTGTTCCTGGGGTTAGTTTTATGATGGTGGACGCCATCTCCTTTTGGTTTTCTTTGTTCCCATAAAAAGTCAGCTACCTATATACAAAGCAGGGGGTGAGACTTGGGGAGGGAGGCACATTGCAAACACTGCTTTATGTGGTCTGCTTTCACCCATCCAAATCAGTAAATTCACCCTCTGTTGCTTAATTATAGCCATAGAATGCATGCATGCTAATAACAATTATGTGGCTATCCACTTCCCACACTGATGTCCCAAAAACCACAAATCACCATACTCCACCATCTTCTTACCTCAGTCACCACATATTTTACTAGCATTCTGTACACCACCACAAACCTACATGCTCATACCTTATATTTTGTTCTTTTGTAAACCTTACAGATGTAAAGCTTTCACACAATACAGCAGAATCTCTGTTTTATGGACCTCCTGTTTACGACTACTCCTCTTTCCTGAGCCTCAGGTCTTGTGACAGACACATTCTGCTATATAAATGTCATCTTGAATCTTGAATTCCCACAAGTCATCGCTAGGTGTGTGCTACTGGCTTGCAATGGTGGAAAAACCATCACTTAAATGGGCGCAACAGGCAGTGATTGAGGTTTTTTTTTTTCACTTCGAATCAGCTGTGCTTGTAAGGATTTTTGCTGCCATTTTCATAAATTATTGCCAGTCTCACATCTGCCCATGATCGCTGTCAGACTTTATAATCATACCACATTGCAAATTCTACCCCCCCCCCTCCACTCCTCCGAAAAAAAACCAAAAAAGGCCCGGAAGCCACTGTCCTTAGAGGACAGAATGAGTGTCTTAAAGCAAGAACAAAGAAACAGCAGACCATCCTGGATTTCCTGAAGCCACCGCAGCTACAGTAAACTTGTGCAGTTCAGGAAACCACCTATATAAAACTTCTTTTTCATGAATTTATTTTAAATCTGTTTATGCATTAAAACTTTAAACTAAATTGAACTCCTCCCTTTGCCTTTTGTACTCCTTCCTTTTAAGATTTTATTTTTAATGTTTTTGCAAGGTTATAAAACAAGGTTCTACTGTACCTTGTACAATTAATCTATTTCTTAAAAATCATTAACACCAGATTGAAAATACACACTTGATACTCTGAGCACTTCTTGTAAAAGTAACTTTTTGTAACTAGAAATATGAGAATTGGTTTTGATCTTTTTTTTTATTGTTACCTGTATCTATGTGCTTCATAAGGCATGTTTCTGTCATTAAAGAAGAAAAGGATTTTCTCTGTTTATGTCTCTTTGTTCCTCTTGATGATGGTGAAGAAGCAAATGTGAAGTGTAGATATGAAAAAGAAAACTGATCTCTTTATCGCCATCATTCCGTGTTTACAGAATCAGTTTCATAACAAACAGACATTCCGTGCGTACAGTGAATGCAGTTGTCACTACTGTCTTTTCCTTCCTGCAGTAAGAGGAGAGGATGAAGTGTCTGTGTCTCATGCCTGTCATTTCAGCAAGTGCTGCAGAGGCTGAACTGCTTCGTCATTCGGCCAGCGGCGGTGCCAGTCCCACTGCGAGGTGAAGAGGATGAAGAGATTCCAGAAGAGGTGGACACAGAGGAACTGTTTCGCTCCTTGGCACCAAAAAAGATGGTGGCACCATGCTTCCGTTGGCGACGGAGCCGCTGGTTGCGCTACTGCCCTGTTGCACTGTTTGAAGGAAGAAAAGTTCTGGGTAAACCAGAGCATGCTGTCAGGTGAGGGGAAAAAGTGGTGAAAGTGACTTTTATAAAAAATAATAATACTGGTTGATTTACAGACATATTTTAATATCTTGATCACTTCAAACTCCTGAACTGTTTGAAAAAGATTTTTCTGTCTGTATTCAGTTTTCTGGACAAAATGTACTGCTTGTCAAGTCCAGAGGCCATGGAAAAGTTTATAAAAAACCCCCGCCCATACCTCCTTCCCCCTCAGCCTCGCCCAGCCTGCAAAATTTCAGTTATTGGACCGCCAGTCTCAGGAAAGTCCTGTATCTGTGCCTTGCTTGCCCAGAAATACAGTGCCAAGGTAAGACTGTCCCTGAATGAAACCCCATTGAAAAATCCTAGACCTTTGATCACCATCATGAAGTGCATATTTTATTTCATTGCATTACATGCCTGTTTAATAGTGTCAGTCTCCAATTTTCTGACACCTTAGTCTGTCTTATTTACATACAATGCAAACTGAAGATTACGCTACAGGAGCCATGGCTGGTCCTTTTTCCTAAGTTGCACAGTAAATCATTTTGCTAGTGATGGCGAAGGTCTTCCTGAAATGAAAGATCACTGGCAGTTTCTAAAGACAGTGCTGCATGTCAGCGCTTCTGAGCTGTCTTGTGAGCAACACTTTGCATTTGGTCCCAACAGGTGCTGAAGGTGGAAGAGATCATAAAGCCTCGTCTGGAGGAGGAGAAACAGAAAATGCTTGACCAAGTGCGTACGGAAACGACAGAATCTGCCATCCAGGCTGTCAAGACGAAGATCAAAGAACAACTGGAGGCTGAATGGCTTGCCAGACAAGAAGGTTAGAAGGAATAACTCTCGTTGTGATCTTTGACATGCCACTCAGATTCTCTTTGCTAATGCATGGCTCCAGACTACAGGGAATTTTAATTTTGCTTATCAAATTGGGATCAAAACAGAGGAAAGCGAATTTGTGTAGTCCTTATTAGCTAATGTTGTAGGGCAACAGCCTGCTATCATCTACCTTTCATGATTAGGTAAATGGAACGACAAGCTTTTGTGGTTTTTATTAGTGTATGATGTACTGAAGGTGTCTGAGATGTAGCAAAGGTGTGTAAGATGGGCTAAAGGTGTGTCTACGTTTCTTATCCAGCGAAAAGACTGGCAGCAGAAGCCGCAGCAAAGGAAGCAGAAGAGAGGGCAGCAGCAGAAGCAGCAGCAGCAGCAGCAGCAGCAGCAGAGAAAGAAAAGCAGGAGGAAGGCAAAGAGGAAGAAGGTATACATGTAACACATCCAGAGGAAGAGGGTATACATGTAACACATCCAGAGGAAGAGGGTATACATGTAACACATCCAGAGGAAGAGGGTATACATGTAACACGTCCAGAGGAAGAGGGTATACATGTAACACGTCCAGAGGAAAAGGGTATACATGTAACAGGTCCAGAGGAAGAGGGTATACATGTAACACGTCCAGAGGAA
>SMGT01015627.1:26361-40153 GCA_004794575.1 Lanistes nyassanus | reverse complement strand
CCCCCCCCCCCCCCCCCCCCCCGTGGTTCCTATGCCACTTCTCTATATCCCTTGATGCCAAGCCTTTCTTACAAGCTGTAGTTTACCTGCCAGTCTTTCCCTGCTTTAATGTTTCTTGGAAGGTAAAGCTGCAGATATTGGGCCAGGTAATTATGACATCTGACGATGCAGAGAAAAAGATGATGGTGCAGCAGAATGAAACACTCATTTTTAAACGGGTAGGTTTGGCTGACAAGGGTTGAGACATGGTCAGTTCAGTGTGTCTTCATTTCAAAATTGGTTAACGATGGGCCACAGTGAATGTTATCCAGACTGGGATCAAACTGAACGTCTACTCACCAACAGGCTGCCAGTTACTGTTGTAAACAGTCCACACCTCACCGTCCATCTGACTGTTTAGCACACAGTTAATGAGAACAGATCATAGTCTCAAAGTAGTGAAATATTCTGAGATAGTGTTCCACATACCTCAGGATCATCACGTGGTTCAAGGATTGTAAAAGTAAAAGGTTGAAACAGAAGCTAAGAGAAAAAACCAGCAGTTCAGGGAGAAAGGAAGCTGTGGATTTCATGTATTTGCCTGTTTTTCCCCTGCAGACGTCAAGAGAGAGAGGCAGCAAGGCTTGCAGCAGCAGAAGAGAGACGTCGGATTACGGAGGAGAAGAAACTTGCTCGTGTCGATGAGGAGGAAGGCAAGTGGAAATTAGAGAGAGAGCAGCTGTGTGTGGCATGGGATTAGAAATGTTTTGTTACACATTGCATTTGCATCACATATATTATGGACTGTTGCCTAACACACAAAATAAGTGTTAACAAATGTAGGTTTATGTGCATGCATGTACACAAAAGGATTTGTGTTGTGCAGGCAGATGTGTGCATGCATGCTGACATGCTTTTCTCTTATGGTTTTGTTGCAGAACCCAAAGAAGAAGATGAAACAAAAGAAGACAAGGATGCAGAAGGTTGGGGACTGAATTCTCTCTGAACCTTTTGTGACTTACCCTTTGTCTGTTGTTGGCTGTCCTTGTATTTTAATCAGTCTTCCTCAAACGTTCGGGTATTTTGTAAATGTTTGCCTCATAATTCTCTAACCCAGCTCTGCAGGATTTTTAATAATTACATCGATATAATGTGGGTCAGGCATAGTATCAGTCACCTTCTGCCGTATTGTGATGATGTACCTTGATGGTAAGCTTCAAGTGTCTTTAGTTTTGAGGGTGCACAGCAGTAGTTTGAACTAACTGGTGGAATATAACATCGGTCGAAGTGTTAACTTGAATTTTGTAGAGTATGATATCAAATAAAGACAGGGGATTTAAATCTTGAGTAGAAATTATATTAACAGTAAGACTGTGTGCTAGTGCTGTGCACCTGTGCATCTGGGTGAAGGCATGTGTGTGTGTGTGTGTGTTATCATGCTTATGTAGATGCATATGTGCATGTGTCTCAAAATGTGTGTGAATGTGACATAGGGTTTGGCATTCTGCTTCTGCAACTAACTTGATTGCTGCTTTCGTGTGTGCTGTGTTGCTGTTTCCAGCTGAAGAAAAAGTAGATGAGAAAGCTCAAGGAGTCATAGAAGAAGTAGAGGAGAAAGCTGCAGAGAGTGTAGAGGAAGTAGAGAAAGCTGAAGAGAAGGTAGAGGAAGTAGAGAAAGCTGAAGAGAAGGTAGAGGAAGTAGAGGAGAAAGAAGAGCCAGACTTAGAGGCCATGGAAGAGCTGAGAGGTACAGTAGTTGCTTTTAAATTATTGAACATTATGGAGCCTTGTCGTGCTTTATTCTCTTGTAGCTTTGGTGAAGATGGCAGTTTCAGTAATACAATTCTGAGTCATATCTCAGGCGTATTTAGCAGTTCTGGGGGTATTGATTGGCTCTTTCTATTACAAGGAGTCTTTTTGAGGGGAATTATTTGATCTTTATATGACTGCCCTTTTATTTTTTGGTTGTTAACTTAGCGGTAATTAAAGAAGATGTCATTATTGGCTAGCTCCCACTCCACACCTACTACCTTACTGACTGAATTATATCCAGTGGCTGGATTGCTGGCTGCACATGTGAAGGACAGAGCTATAATTCAGTTTGGCTAATGTTAAGTCAGATACATATTGCTGTGAGGATAATAATGTGGACAGGAAATAGGAGTAGTATTCAGGATGTGATGAGCAGAAGATATGTGTGCACATGTTTGTGTGTATATGAGGGTTTGAATTTGTGATTTGAAAACATATCCTATTTTCAGTTTTTGATGACCTTTTATTGCCTAATACATGTCCTTATATGTATTTTGCTGAGTGTTGTGTACAGTGAACTATTTCAGAGTGGATTGAAGGTGGGAAGTCATTTGTGATGACCTTTGAACTGATCGTAAGTGTTAGTCATTATTGCCTAACATTTGAGACCATTTGTTGTAAAGATCAAAGTACTGCAATCTCTGTGAAAGGCTAACCAAGGAAGTGAAAACCATTGCTTTCTTGCACTTTTTTCAGAAGAATCAATTGACCAGGTTGAGGATATCAGTGACATATCAGATGACCAGTTGCCTGAAGAGGATGAGGTGGGTGACAAAAATGTCTAAATGCTTATCTGTGTGTTCTTGCATCCTTTAACTCAATCTTGACAGGCATCCTACAATGCATGATGTCACTAAAATCGCAGTGTTTGGGGTGATTTTCCAAACACTACTCTATTACAGCCATTTGCAGCACTTGTAATCCATAGTACCTTGTGAAAATTATCCATAGATGCCAGGAGTTTTTTCCTGGATAAAAGGCATCAACAAGCTCATAAAAAATAGTTGTAATCCTGATCAAACTCTGATGAGCAATTGCGCTGATTTTTCCTGAAGTCTTCTGAACTAACAAGGTAGCGTCCACAAGAACAAAGAACTCTATAAAAATTGACTAATTTCTGGTCCAAGGAAAGGAACTGTATAGAAATATGATTCCTGTATTATAAAATACCAGTGACATCCCTTACAGTTGTAGCTGGGTGGTGGTTACGTAACGCCCTTGCGCCCACCCGACCGGCCCCTGAACTCCCTGTTAGTCGGCACGGCGTGGATAGTAGCATCATCCACCTTACTGGTCGTCTGTTACTCCAGAGTGGGAAACAAAGGGTATCTGTGCAGGGAAGGGCCAAGGACTCACTGTCCGAGGCCACCGTAACCCTTTGACGTAATCTAGATGCGACCAGGCTTCCCCAGTGAAGGGTAGGGCCACTTAGAGTCATCAGGGGGTCAGGGTCGCTCTAGAACAAGGGGGGACCCAGCATCTCAGCGGGAGGCGAGGGCGAAAGGTTTAAAGAGCGTGTTTAAAAAGAGGAGAAGAGATGTAGAAGTCTGTTCATTTTTAAGAGTTCAGTCAGAGCTGATTGGAGTAGTTCATTTAGAGTGCGTGCTTCGAGTCAGCGACCCGTTCTTGAGTCGCTGTTCTCTCACAGTGACGTGAGAGGGAATAAAGGTGGACATGTAGCTGTGAGGACGTCTCGTGTTGCTGTGTCCAGAGTGGAGGGATGATAGAGCCATTTCCACAATTAAGAAAGTAACAGACCCGCTACCGCTCGACCCTGTTACACAGTGAACAACTTGAGGTTTAAATTTTTTTTTGTCAGTGCTTATTCTTCGGCAGTGTTGCTAACCTTATCCTGTAAACTCAGCCAAGGATACGGTGGAGGGTCAAGACTGAGTTAACATCATGTCTTAGCATTCATTTTCTTTTACAAAATTTTTTGTTGGTATCTTTGCAGGGTGTGAATCGAGAGCGTCTGTTGAGGGGTTGGGGTGTGGTGGTTATTTATGACCTGTAGCAGATCAGTGTAGAGTTTTCAAGTGCTACAATTAAATCTGCTGTGTCCAAATTATGCTTCATGCATGTTTTTTGATTCTGTCTGTTGCAAAGGAAAAGGTACCTGATGTGCCAGAGATGGAAGCGTTTTACAAGCGTAGACAGGAGTATGAGAAAGAGTATGAGAACATCAGTGGGATCATCTCGGGTGGCACATCTTTGGAGCCAGTTGTCCTTAAGATTCCATCCAAACGTGTGGAGGATCTGCTGCAAGAGGTCACAGAACACATGGAAAGTGGGTGCCATGCTTCTGTTTTGGGCAGCACATAAAGTTAAAGACTCTTTTAACTGATCTAGTGTGCAGCCTAGTCAATAGAAAGTGACCATGCATACGGCCAACTACTGTACATCCTAGTTCACAGAATTTGACCACGTGTGTGTCCAACAATTGTACATCCTACTTTACATAAGGGGACCTTGCGTATGCCCAACCATTGTGCATCCTACTTCACAAAATAGAACCATGTGTGGACCAACAATTGTACACCCTAGTTCACACAATGCATTGTGGGTGTGTATACATGGCCACACTCTGCAAACTAAGATGCACACTCGTCTGTTAAGATGGTCCTTAGAAAAAAATCCAAGACAGGTCCTATGTCAAACATTTAAACTTTCATTGTGATATTCCCATGACATGCTGAGCATCAGATATTCTCTACCTCTGACCTGTAAGTAGTCAGAAAGTTACCCCTGCATGCACGTGGGCATGTGTGGCAGGGGGAACAACTTATTTCAATATTGATGACTTTTTTCATGGTAAAATGTTTTTAAAAAGTGTAACTTGCAGGAGGCAAATGTTTCAAAATATGATGACTTGGTCAAGGTGACATTTGCCAAAAACCGACTTTTGTTTGCAGGTGGGGGATAAGTGGGTGGGTGAGGGAGTGAAGGATTCAAAAAGGTGGTGACATATTGTGATAACTTGTTCCAGAGATTTTCATGTACCAGGGCTGGGAGTATGCAGCCGCAGACCAAGAACAGGAGGAGGAGGATCTGGCGGCAGCAGCTGAAGCTGAAGAACAGGAGGAGGAGGAAGAAGCAGAGGGCGAAGAAGAGGCCCAGGTGCTTTGGTTTTCTTTACTTGAAGATGACATGAACCATACGTTTATGTATGTAAGATGACATGGACCTTTGGTTTTCTTTACTTGAAGATGACATAAACGTATGGTTTTCTTTACTTGAAGATGACATGAACCATACGTTTATGTATGTAAGATGACATGGACCTTTGGTTTTCTTTACTTGAAGATGACATGAACCATACGTTTATGTATGTAAGATGACATGAACCTTTGGTTTTCTTTGCTTGAAGATGACATGAACCATACGTTTATGTATGTAAGATGACATGAACCTTTGGTTTTCTTTGCTTGAAGATGACATAAACGTATGGTTTTCTTTGCTTGAAGATGACGTGAACCTTTGGTTTTCTTTGCTTGAAGATGACATAAACGTATGGTTTGCTTGAAGATGATGTGAACCTTTGCTTTTCTTTGCTTGAAGATGACATGAACCATACGTTTATGCATGTAAGATGACATGAACCTTTGGTTTCTTTGCTTGAAGATGACATAAACGTATGGTTTTCTTTGCTTGAAGATGACATGAACCTTTGGTTTTCTTTGCTTGAAGATGATATAAACCTTTGGTTTTCTTTGCTTGAAGATGATATAAACCTTTGGTTTTCTTTGCTTGAAGATGACATAAACGTATGGTTTTCTTTGCTTGAAGATGACATAAACCTTTGGAGTTCTTTGCTTGAAGCCTGCTTAAACCTTTGGTGTTTACTTGAACTTTGAAGTGTAATCGACACATGCCAGCGTAGACTTAGTAAGCTAACGTGCACGTCGCTTTACAAAGGTTATTTGGTTCGGGCAGAGGCCAATGCTCACTGCACTTACTCTCTTATTGCTACAAGACAAGCCAAAAAAAATGGGGAAGAGAACTCTTTTTATTTTCCAACCTTATACTAAAAATCTTCCCCCGACCCTAAAAATAAGGGATAAAGATGAAGGATAAAGGGGAAAGAGGAAAAGAAGAAAAGAAGTAAGGATGTAAAGAAGTAGAAGAAGAAGGAGAAGAAGTACTAGCCGGCGGCCTGAACCAACACCAAAACCGCTTGTCAGACCCGCATCCAACGCATACATGATAAACACAATCAGTTACTAAATCTCATACTTGCACCTAACGTCTGCGATCAGCATATAGTCAATGACTGCATTTATAATGATCAAAACGGGCAAAGCACCACGTGGTTACCACGCAGTGGTATCCCAGCACCAAAACATGCCATCAATCGACATAAGATATCCACTCAAATCACCCCCTTCCCAGTTACATCCATGTCCACAATACAAAAATACCGATACCTAATAGTCACTATAAACTACAATTTACGAACACAAAAGAAAATAATGTTTTTACCTCGCACAAGCTGAGACGCACCAACGAGGTGGCGACCGCAAGAGCTGCGACCCGCCGATGAGCAGTAGGAGCAGGAAAGACTGAAGGATCTTTCAATCTCCCGTTCCTATTACCTCCCTCCGGCTGATGTCACGTCGCAGTTAGGCAATCTAAACCTAAAGAAAAACAAGTGACTGCCACTTGGAGGATAAGCCCAAATTAAATGTAAAACAAGGGAACTGTATCAAGCGCGTTGGCTGCAAAGCGTGCCCCATTTCTCCTGCTTTGCAGCCAAAGCGCCACATCTACTGCAGATAAGTCTTTTTCCGTTTCGTTTTTTCGTTGTTTTTGTGTCGTCCTGATGAAGGGGTAGTGCCCCGAAACATGTATAGATTGTCTTCGTCTTTGTCCCTTTTCTAGCTTGGTACAGTTCCCTTGTTTTACATTTAATCTAAACCTAGCTAACAGCAACTTTCATGCTCCCTCTTACACCCTTCTATCACCTACCAATATACATGTACCCTAAATATAACTCCTACATTCTAACTTCTAAAACAAAGGGAAAACAAATTATTCTTTAAGGGACTACTTTTCTCGTTACGCCTATGCCCCATTCCATAGTTTCTCCCTGCAGGAGAATGTTACAGGCGAAAAACTCTATGGAGAGAGACAGACAATATAATAAACCATACATTTGATATAGTAACCATACAGGGGGTTACAGAAGACTGCATGAACATTCAGTGTTCTTTACTTAAAATCTACCCCCACCACCACCAACACACTCATGTAGAGGGATGGGAGGCGGGGGAGGGTTAGGAGGAGGTATTTGGGCTTAACGCCGTGCTAGCAACTAAGGCTATATCACGGTGGGAGGGAGAGGGTTAGGTGGGAGCAGTTTCTGAAAGAATCATATAAAAGAAAATAACATCTTGGATATTTACATCCATGTATCCCTGTCCATACTTTTATCTGCACTGATTGTTTATCTTAATGAAGCTTACATCATCTGTAAACAGGAAGTAGACCCCAGTAGAAATCCTAAGAAACCTATGGGTGAGTCCAAGTTCTTCTGCCCTGTGGTGCTGAAAGAGATGGGGGTGTTGTTTCCTGGCAGCCCTGAAAATGCAGCATGCTACAGAGAGAAGGTGTACTACTTCTCAACAAGTGATGCACGAGACAAGTTTCTTCTCAACCCAGAGAACTACATCAACAGAAACAAACCTTTGGAGGTGAGCTTTCAGAAAAGGTGCTTTGCGTAGGGAGAAAAAGTCTTCATAGTTCATTTATGAAATGGATTGCTGAGCACTAGCTTTGTCTCCTTTTCCAGGATGTTCTGTTTTCAGAGACATGCAACTGAGTATTCATTGTCTTGCACCGGATTTTTGTCTGCATTCCTTTCTCAGTAGTTTAAAACCTGAATGGGGAGAGAGGGCCTCGAAATTATTTCTCTGTAATATAAATGTCACTTTTTGAAAAGAACAATTTATGACATTTAACAATATTTTCCACAATGGTTGCTGAAATACAAAACTGCTAATTACTCATCTTGATCTTGAGAATTTGTATTTAGATGATAAATAATACTGGCTGGTTGTTGGGGGAGGGTGGCAGTTGCATGGGTGATCTGAACAGGTCTGTGTTTTGTACTTGGCACATGTGGTAGCCAGTCTTTTGAGTTGTGCAAATCTAATCAAATCGGTCTATGATCATGGTCCAGCTGAATGGTCTTGTCCTTAGCCACCTGCCCTGCGTCTTTTTCTGCTGGGTCCTCGAGGCGCTGGCAAGACACTCCATGGGCGCCACCTGGCAGACAAGCTGGGGCTGTTTCACATTGCCTTCAGTGAGCGCCTCCAGGAGCTGATCATCGCCAAAACCAAGAAGAAAATTGGACCAGAGTTTGAGGACGAGCAAGAGAAGCAGGAAGAGGAGCCGTAAGTTACTGCAGCGCCACCTTCCCACCCAACAGTCTCTGCCGTAGTTCTTGTCTTGATGTTGGTGCAGCTGTGTGTCATGCATGCAGTTTAAAAAAGGCAGTTAATATGCAGGGTGTGTTAAGTTCTTTTTACCATTTTCAGTGAGCCAGACGACGAGGAAACACAAAGGGAAGGTGAGATAGGGGAGGACAACCAAGCTGATAAGCCATCACCAGGTGCTGCTGTGAGTACTGTTTGCCGATATTGTGTTGCTGCTTGCAGCCTCATGCTTTTTATAGTGATCTTATGCATTTATTGTTTCCTGTTAAAAGCTGTTGGTTTTTTTAAATGAAAGTGAAGGAAAACTTCTTTAAATTCAGTTTGTTACTCTGTTGTGCACGCATCAGAAAAATTTCAGATGCTTTCTGCGTCATCAAAACAGATAGAGTGTTGTTGTGAGCTTGTGTTTTTGTAACACATAACAACTACATAAACCTGTGTTTATCACAAATGTGAGACAGTCTCATCTCTTGTTAAAGGGCAGATGATTTCAGGAATGAGAATACAGTGGACAGGAAACAAACATAAATAACAATGATAAAACCAAATAAAATGAAAAAACCATAAATAGCAAACCACAGAAAGATAATTTGTATTAAACTGTGCATCATGTCACTTATCAAAGTCTTTGCTTTCGTTACCCAGAAAGGCACTGAAGAAGCAGAAGAGCCGGAGATTGAACTGACAGAAATAGAGGAAGCCATCAAAACCAGTCTTGAAACCAAGGAGTCTTTGCCACCGGAGGTCCTCGAAACCATTTTGCCAGAGTGGTGGCAGAAGGAGCCTTTCAAGTAAATATTCAGAAATATACAGAAATATTCTTCTCCATCTTTCAATTATTTCTTTCCATTATAAAAATTTGATGATTTGATGGTAAAGTTTTGACCTCCAACTTGGATGTTACATGTAAAAGGAAATCCTTATTATTATTGATTGAAACACTTATACCATGCACAGGAGCTAAAAATATTAATAAATGTTCAACAGTTTGAATCTCTGCACCACGATCATGTATAAAAGAACTGATATATCACAAAGTAAAACAATTAAAAAGGAAATTCGTTTCATTTTTTTGCTCTGCAGTCAGTTGATATTTTTCCATCAAGGATTTGAAAAAAGAAAGGACATCAAGAGATTTCTTTCGTGGTTCACTTTCCCGTTTTTGTCCATTAATTGCTGTTTATTTATCGCAGGTCCACTGGTTTTATCTTGGAAGGTTTTCCACGTACACCTGATGAGGCTCGCTATTTGGTGGAGGCTGGGTTGTTCCCAGATGCTGCAATAATCCTAGATGCATCCGATACAGACGTTATTGGCCGCCTCCTTCCTCCTAAAATGGACCGGTGGCGCGTCAGGAGGGACAAGCGTTTGGAAAAGAAAAGACTCAAAAAGGAGAAAGCACAGAAGAAAAGGGTGAGCTAGTCCTGCAACAGAAATTTTGAAGGTGTTTTGAGGATGTTTGTAAGGTTCATTGCTCCTGTTTAGAGCAGCGCCATGCTGTCTTTCTATGCAGATTGTGATATTATGAGATGCTGGGGTAATCTAAGCTTTCTCGTCATCCAAAGATTGCTATACCTGTTTAAAAATCTTAGCCCAAGCCATAATGACATAAAGCCTCAATTACCTGTCCCATCAATCATTGAATGTTTCCATTGATTAACATAACCGGCTGGTGTTAACAATGGCTATAATTTGTCCATTAGGAGGCTGCTATTCAGAAGAGACGTGATGAACTGCTAAAGGAAAGAGATGAGAAGCGTGCTGAACGTAAAGTGAGTAGATTTTTTTAACCTTACTCCTGATGTTAAGGAGTTAAAAAAATATCTCTTTTGGAAAGAGAGAATTTCAACAATTAATGGACATATCCACAGAAACATACATTTTAAAAATTTGAAAACAACAACTAACATTATCTGAGCTGCATGTAGATTGAAACTGTAATAATTGTAAATTTTTTGCCAGGCCTGTGCATCTAAATTGATTAGGTGTACTCTACCAGTTAAAGTTTTTTTCTCACTTGCCCACAGTCAGAAATGGCACGGAAAGAGTTCTGTAAATGTAAATTAGGTATTCATGTCAGGGCCTTGTCAGTTAATTTAATGTCTGCATAACTTTGCTCGCAGGCAGAAAGGGCGTTGAACGAGGGAGACGGGTCTGAAGAGGAGGATGGAGATGCTGGGGAGGAGGAGGAGGGGGAGGAAGAAGAAGACATCGAAGCAGTCTTGGCCGAGGAATTCGAGGTTAGCATTGATTCAACGATCGTTCACAACTCAGTATAAAATGCTAGAAAGAGCTTTGAGACTAGCATCATGTAGCTGTCAAGTGCTGCAGGTTTCTTCCCTGTGAATGAGTTGGCAGTAATGTTGGTGGCTGGCTAGCGAACAGGTGGAAAGGTTCAAGCTGGTCCCCTTACCTGTGTTAGGAGTGGGAGTGTATGAATCCCCATGTTTCTGTGGGCCACCAGTGCCCATCTCCTCTCTCTCTCCCTGCCTTACCTTCCTTGACGCATGTGTCAGGTACTCATTTGCAGCTGAGTTAACGAGGGGAAGTGTGCAAAGGCGCTTGGGTATTGAACCGTTGCTTTTGGGTTTGAAGGTCACCAATCAAACCACTCAGCCATCCATCTTGCCAGATCAGGTGGAGAACAGGTGTAAAATTTTAAAATAATATGCCTAAAGATATCAGTTGATTCATGAACACATTCTGCACTTGCTAACAATGTTATCATTAAGCTATGTTATTGGTACTTTTCCATCTCCGGTCCAGTGATGTGGGATAAAAAATAACATTCCCTAAGTATGTTTTCTCAAATCACATGGACCAGTAAATTAAGCACTTAACCACATAACTCAATTGCACAATGTGTTTACAAAATAAAAAATATTGTTGTTCTACTTTACCTTCCTGTTTCATGCATTGCCTTGACTGAATGATTCTTTACACTTGATAGATGCTGTTTTTTTAATGGTGGCTGTTTAACCTTCCTGGGTTGTCTTGGAAACTGGTGTGACTGATGCTGTCTGGGACTTTCACAGGCGGAACCAGAGGAAGAGGAAGAGGAAGAGCTGGAACCTGATGCCATGGAAAGGATGCGAACTGAGCTGAGTGAGGCGTATGAAGATGAGAATGGCAGATTGGATTCTGTGAAGGTAGGGTGTGTGTGTGTGTGCGGGCATGTGTGCATGTGTGTGTACATGCGCATGCATGCATGCATTGTTAAGCACAGTTTAGTCCATGCAGTGCCACAGGTGGACATCTTTTGGGGTGTTTAGCATGCATCTCCTTTCAATATCTGGAGTCATTCAGAAATATCTGTGTATGAATGTACAATGCATTGGTGACATCCACACAGATGCATGAACATGCAAGTGTGCACAATAAGCATGAATGCTGACACATCCAAGATGTCTACACACCATTCTACAAAATCTGTCTGTCTGCAGGAAACTCTAGATGAACTCCTCATATCCAAGATCATCATCGAGGCAGGCCGCAAGTCCCACATAGTGCGCTACGTCCTGAACAAAAAACTGAAGCCCTACGTCGAGTTTCGGCGCAGTCTTTTTGAGCGTGTCATCCCCATCAGTGAAAATCTGGCACAAAGTATAATTAAGATTGGATACAAGCAGCCAAGTCGGTTTGGTCGATGGTGTCCAGTCAAGGTATTAATTCAGAATGAGCATCTGATAAGAACATACACAAAACTCCTGTTTTTAAATTGGTATTTTCTTCGCATTTGTTTTATAGTTTCCATATAAAAATCAGTATCAGATTCTGAGACAACCTGTGGCAAAAGAAGAAAAAAATTCATGCCTTGCCATAGACATAAGAAATTTTGTAACAGGTGCAGAACTAATGCAGTACAGATGTTCTTTGGGTTGCCAGCGAAATGAGTGCTGCATTTCTGAAAGATAAAAAACTATCTTATCTTGGTGCCCAGCATAAAGTGTAATGCAGCTGATAATTTTATGGTAATGTTTAATAATGTTGATTACTCATAATGGACATTTCCATGTTTAGTCATACACTTTGTCATAGGAGTCATTGGCTGATCCAAGATTATTTGCTAGATGGATAGTTAAGAAAAAAAGGTCGATAGAAACAGATGTGCATATTGATATTAGAGTTTTGGTTCAGCTTCTTGAAGGGGACTGTATCCAGCCAATGAGTGGTCCAGGCTACAAGAGTTACCCATGTGTATACAGACAGTATATCTACTATCTGAGTTCCAAGTCAGCACGTGACACCTTTCTGACTGACCCCATGACACACCTTAAGCAGCCCACCCCCAAGCCAGTTGTGCCTATCCGTATTGCTATAATCGGGCCGCCCAAGTCAGGCAAAACTACGTGTGAGTGACTCTCCACCCCACCCCACCCCATTAGTAGTGGATGATCCTCATGACAGGTGGTGGTGGGCAGCAGTGTAGCATTGATATAGTCAGTGTAGCATTGATATAGTCAGTGTAGCATTGATATAGCATGTATCATGTATGTATGCACTCATTTGTCTGTTTCACAGACCATTGTGTATAATTAGGCTTTATTTTACCACTTGTTTTGGAGTTGCTTGATGAACGTTTCTTCTATACAAAAAGTGCAAAGTTCTTATTAATCTGTGTGTGGTATTCTTGAATTATTCAGGGGAGGTGGGGGATGGAAATCCCATTGTCAAAGAAATGTTCTTTTTTTTCCTAGTGGCCAATCGATTTGTGGAGGATTTTGGTGTTGTACGACTGTCTGTCGGTGCTGCTATGCGAACAGTACTTGAGACACAGCCAAAGTCGGAACTGGCAAGGCTGATGAATTTGTGTCTCTATAAGGGGATGGTAATTCCTGAGGAGCTGCAAGTACAGGCACTGGAGGTCTGCATGCTGGACATGCAGTGCCAGACACGAGGGTGAGAGCATTATGCAGGGCAACAATGAGTCCAATACACCAGTCAGCTGGGGGTGAAGCATCAAAAGCTGTGTGGGTGATTGGTAAAATTAGGAGCATATGACAATACCGAGGTGGTGGTGGTGGTGGTTCCACCTCGCGGCGATTTCACACTATGGGGGATGGGGTCCTATTACTAAGCTATGCACTGAAACAACCACCAGACTGATGGCTGCAGTAAGATGTGCAGACAGGCAGTTTATTGTTTGGGGAAATGGCCGAATGGAGTTTGCACAATGTTTAACTCCAGGAAATAATCCTTGGCCACACCAGGATTCGAACCAGCAACCTCCATCTGCTAGTCCGCAGCTCTCCCAACTGAGCTATCCAGGCCCCAACCAATGCAAAGGCCTCTGAAAATTAAAAATACATAGCAGCTGCAAAGTGTCCATTACCAGTGACTGAAAGACACCTCCCCCTTTTCTCCCCTCCCTCCCCTTTTTCCTCCCTTCTCTCCCCTTTTTCTCCCTTCTCTCCCCTCCCTCCCGTTTTTCTCCTTTCTCTCCCCTTTTTCTCCCTTCTATCCCCTTTTTCTCCTTTTTCTCCCCTTTTTCTCCCTTCTCTCCCCTTTTTCTCCCTTCTATCCCCTTTTTCTCCCTCCCCTCCCCTTTTCTCCCTTCTCTCCCCTTT
>SMGT01015627.1:0-19991 GCA_004794575.1 Lanistes nyassanus | reverse complement strand
GCACTGGCTCCCCATTCAGGCTCGCATCGAGTACAAGTTGTCTACTCTCTGTTTTAATTTCTTCACCGGTGCATGCCCCATCTACTTTTCAGAACTTCTTACAATCTACACTCCAGCAAGACAGCTCTGCTCCTCTTCAGACAATCGCATTCTCTCAGTACCCCGCATCAGGACAAAAACATACGGACAGCGCATGTTCACCTTCTCAGCATCCACCCAATGGAACTCACTTCCCCACAACATTCGCCACTCCCCATCACTACAGACTTTCACACGAAACTTAAAAACTTATCTTGTCCGCAAGTACCTTGACTGACATCGTGACTGCCTGTCTGCATTAACTTACAACTTTCTCTGTTCATCCTCTCATGATACTTTTCTACCCACCTGTGAATTGTCTACCGCTAGGTAGGTAATTTTAGATGGACAGGGGTGCCACCTTGTGGTGATTTAGCACTTGGGGTCTTATTACCAAGAAAA
The DNA here is from genome assembly GCA_004794575.1 of Lanistes nyassanus. Classification (NCBI taxonomy): domain Eukaryota; kingdom Metazoa; phylum Mollusca; class Gastropoda; order Architaenioglossa; family Ampullariidae; genus Lanistes; species Lanistes nyassanus. The sequence goes on along the minus strand of SMGT01015627.1, from coordinate 19,511 downwards.
CCATTGGACTAATAGCTGCAGTATGATGGCCAGTTTGAACAGGCAGTTTAATACTGAGGGTCCGAATGGAGTCTCCAAAATGTTAACTCCAGGAAATATATAATCCTTGACCACCCCTGGATACAAACCAGCAATCGTCTACAAGCTAGTCCACAGCTCTACCTGCAGAGCTATCCAATAATCCTCTCGCCAGGGTCACACCCCACAAGATCCCATAATTACTATTTTAGTATTTGGCCATCTTTATCCACACGACTGGCCATGGGCTTTCAGTGTGCATTCTTCTATCCGCACGACTGATCCTGCGCTTCTGAGGTACATCTTCTATCCACACGACTAGTTGTGCGCTTTGGAGGTATGTTTTTATATCCGCACAACTCCAAATGAATAGCGAAGACATCCGCTAATCGTGCGGATGGTCTCTTGTATTTTATATTCGTACGATCATTGGCAAGAAAAAAAACCTGTCACCTTTTTTAATATTGCAGCAAAACACAGTACTGACCACTGGTACATTCAACTGTCTATGAAAAGTAATGTAGATCAATAATCTAGCCTTACTCGGGACAGAACATAGTCAATTCAACAAAAACTCAGAATCGCGGAAGTGCTTTCTTATCCTAAACGGTATTGATTGTGGAAGGAAGTAGCATCAGGAAGTTTTACGGACTGTTCCATTTGCTGAATCATCGGCCACTTTAACTCACACATTTAAGATTAAGCCAGATTATATACTTCTAGTACAAAAAGCGGAGGTTGCGTTTCATTTATATTAATAACTTAATTTTCACTGCACATTATAGTGACTGACTTCGAGACTCAGCGAGGTCTGCATGGAGTAACGTGTGGCGAGTTTGAAGTTGAACATATGACGACGTGGCTCCTTTGTGGCGAGTTGAAAAGAAGAGCAATACTTGCGTCATTAGCTCCCCGGTACGAACGAAACCCAGTATGATGGTACATAACAATAGCCATTTTGCGGCAACAGTGTGAGACTTTCGCACTCTGAGTAGGCTAGTTTGCTGTCACTGCAGAAAAGTTGAAAACTGGAAAAAAGTTGAATCATGTATGCCTAAGTTGCGAGTTGTTCATTGTTGAGTAATCTGACCAGACGCCATTGGATTGTTCCACATAAGACATATGTTTGCGACTGGCGCTTTTATCAGATGGGATATCAAGAATACGGTTTAGTCTCCATGTAACTGTAATTCGAAAACTGTTGTCGATCTTGCAATGTCGACAATGAACTTCGGTATGAAGTTTGCTTGCATCCTGTTTTCTTTAGCATTCCTTCCTTTTCTAGGTTTGGGACATACTGATGGAAATACTGCAGCATCAAAACTTCTGATTGTTTCGTTTGATGGCTTTAGGTGGGACTACCTTAGCCGAACAGAAACTACTTACTTTGATTATATCAAAGGTAACGGTGTCACTGCTAGATATGGGATTAAGAATGCATTTGTTACAAAAACTCTACCCAACCATTACACACTTGTTACTGGTCTATGGGAAGAAAGCCATGGAATCGTCGGCAATGAGATGTGGGACGATCGTCTTAATGAAACTTTCGAGGCCTGGAACAATACTCAGGAAGCCGAGTCACGCTGGTTTGACGTTGGAGCAGAACCAGTGTGGGTAACAAACCAACTTCAGAGTAAAGAGGGCTTTACTGGGTGCATGATGTGGACGGGGTGCCAGGCCCCTATTCAAGGGGTTTTACCAACGTATCATATCCCTTACAATTCAAACATCTCAAATGAGAGCCGGATAGACACAGTAGTCGAGTGGTTAGCTGGGACTCATAATCGGCCAGTCAACTTAGGTCTGCTATATTTTGAGCAGCCTGATGCTTATGGTCATCAGTTTGGGCCTGATTCGCCGGAGGTGACACAAATGATCAAAGGTCTGGACAATGTTGTTGGATACTTACTTACGCAACTCAAGCAAAAAGATCTCTTGAAATCGACCAACATTATCATCACCAGTGACCATGGCTTTGCAGCCACATCTGAACACCTTGTTGTCAATCTTGATAACTACATCGATCCTCGGAGTTACAGATCTCTTCAGTTGTCTCCTGTCGCCTCAATCCTGCCCAATGAAGGTAATTCGGCAGTTTTTAATGGCAGGTGCTTATGTAAAACAAGCAAACCAACAGTAGTACACGGATTCTGAAAATTCTTGGTTCCCTAATGATTGATTGTGTTGGTTATTCAAGATTTTAAAATATAACAGATTGTTGTCAAGCACTGAAAAATGTGATAACGTTAACTGCAGAATCATCCAACAAAGTCAGTCCTGCAGTAATCTTGTAAACATGCTCAGAATTATTTTCACATTACATATACTAGACATGAAATGCTTCTAGTATCATTTCCTATTGCGATTTCATAAATTATGAATTACATGTACAAGTACTAAATATAATTGTAATGCTATGGATGATGCTCAGTTCTTGTATTTACTTGTCATTCTGGCTCTTTTGATCTATTTCAGGTATGGCAGAAGTCATCTATCAGAACTTATCCAAGGGAGCAAGGGAAAATGGCAATTTTCAAGTTTACAAGAAAGATGACATTCCAGAAGAGTATCACTACTCGCATCACTGGAGGATTCAGCCAATCATTGTTGTTGCCCGTGAAAATTACACCATCATCCACAACCATAGCATGACACTACGACGTGAGTCAAATTGAAAATTGAATCAGTGAATTAGAACACTTGTAATCAGTAAGTGGAATTCCAAATAGTTATGTTGTTGTACTCCAATATATAATTGCCTCCCTTAACATGCACTATGAGAAGCACGCCAAACAGGGAGAAATGTTGGCAAAGACAATTTGCAACATGTGAGGTACAGTTGGAAGCAGATCATGATTTTATTATTAATTTAAGGTTGTTTTTTTTTTTTGTAAATGCTGTAGAAACGAAGAAAATTTTAAAGGGGTGGTTAAAAATGGTTAATAATTCAAAGTAAAATATTAGGTTTGTTACTGTTTATAATTATATACTGCAGGTGGTGATCATGGCTACAACAACAGTCTTCCAGATATGCATCCTTTTTTTCTGGCCATGGGCCCAGACTTCAGAAAGGGGACAAGTGTTGACACTTTTCAGAGTGTGGATGTTTATCCGCTCATGTGCCATTTGCTTGGTCTGAAACCAGCCCCAAACAATGGATCCCTTGATGGTGTAATGCAGCTTTTGGTAGACAGAAAACAAGCATCCACCATTCTCACTTTTGGCACTTGTGAGTACCCTTTTCTCAGTTCATATTTTTGCTGTGTTCATGACTGAAGTTGCGATGTTTATTCCTAAGAATGTGAGAATTTATTATTTTCCAAAGAATAAAGCTTTATTTGGAGCAGTGGTTAATTAAGATTCAAAGAGAGGGAGGTCCATATGGCCATAGTTTCACTTTCAGATACATTTGTAGCATTGGTCTATGCGTTTCATATTTTTCTTTAAGACAACATTTTCATGAGTGGAACAGCAGAAAAGTCCATCCTGCACTTTAACATTTTCATTGTTATGAAGGCCTTAGAACACACGAAAAGTAAAAAAAAAAAAAAAAAAGTTTAATTTTAAATTAGGTGATGTATGTCTAATGATATTTCCAAAAATTATATTGCCCATTAAATTACACAGGCTGTTCAATTTTTGGAAATTCCAGTGTCACTAGCAGTGCATAATATTATTAGGAACAAAGGCCACATCTCATGTAAAATTGAGCAGATATCTTCTATGATGATGAAAATTTGCTGTAAGTTGTAGAGATAGGTTCCACAATACAGTTTATGATGGTGTATTTGATGAGTATTGTCAGTCTATGGCTATGGCAGGATACATAGACACTGGGAAAAGGATGAGATGGAGTTGCTTAAATGGATAGCAGAATTTTTCACATACAAAATTTCGTCAGGAACTGCAATTCCCCAGATAAATGACAAGTGGCAAACTGTAACTGTTGACAAATTCATTCACACAGATGCATCATGTTTACAATACAGTTACTAATTTACTGCAGTGCAGTATCTTGCAACTGTGGTCTGGTGTCATCATCACTGATTGAGCATTCAACAGATGAAGAACAAAGCATGTCTTTTTGTTTTTCATGGGATGGGTTGGTTGAGCAGTCTTAATAAGCCTGTCCCCATTGTTTGGCCCTGGAAGTTATCATGTCTTTTCCCAGCTTGAGAGAGCTGGTACTGTGAAAACTGTTTATATTGAAGTACTATTGCAACGTTTCACATTCTCTCTTGGCCTCTGCCCATTCCTTCTTATAATTAAAATTAAGTATTTTAAAAATCCAACACTAAAGTGGCCAGTTGAATCTGTATGCTGCCAAACACTTGTTTAGCCTAAACTGTTAGTGATTGAATCCCAGTGATTTTTCCACGTAAGCATCTAACTAAATAACTGTAGCAAATATTTTCACCATCTATATTAATCCAAACACATGTACATGTGTAAATTTTTTTTTATCACAAATACTTAGACACATTATGGAGAGAATTGTGGAGCATACACAAACTTGCTGCTTGATATTGAAAATTTACCTGTTCTTCTTACTCTGTGCTATTAGTAAGTTTTGTTACTGCTTGTTTTAAAAGCCTTGTTTTCGCTATGCAAACTATATTTTATGGATATTGTGCCAGTGACATCATATACAACATAGATTTGTGTAATTTCCATGTGTGATCTGCAGATGAATGTTTCATAAATTAGTATGTAAGTAATTGTAAAACAGTGATTTGATGCAAAAACCTTGCAGTGCACCTAGATTTCATGGAGAGTTACCTCCCACTGTGCCATGTGAAAATTGTTAGAAAGCGACTAATAAGATACATTGAACAAGTTGTCTTGAATTATAGCAACACATTCATCAAAGACATGTAAAACTTGAGTTTATCATGACTTTTATGCTTCTTTATAAGCAAAGATCTTTATAGTGCTTTATGGGGAAAGACTTTACCAAAAATACTATTTAGCATGGTTTTGGTTTTAGTGAAAAATACCATGGACCCTTTGCTTCGTCATAAATATCATCATTATCATAGTCTGTATGGATGAAAAGGTACACTTGTTACAATATTGAATATATAATCATATTGGTAATTTAATTTAATTGAAGCATATATATAATAGACATACATGTTTTCATTATTTCAATAATCATAATGAAACATGCATGTGATCTCTTTAGTTGACTAAATTAATTCGCAGCTGGTACAACCAAAGATTTTACAGTACATACAAAATCATTCATTGGTATTCAGCTACTGAGCTAGTCTTGTCTAGTGAACTAACTAGGGACCTTTCACTTTCACTGTGATCTGAGGTTGCTGCGCAGGCAATCATAGGTTTTTATGTGCAAGTAAAAGCGCGGAAGTGTCGGCTTTACAGTTAGACTGAAAGCCATCCTGAAGAAAACGTGAATGGTCAAAAATATGAGTTCTTGCCTTCCGCTTTCGTCAGCTTCTTATATTCAATCACTCACTGCTTCCGCCTCAAGCGATTTTTTCCACGCGGAAAGAAACAAGTTGAACATTTCAGATTTCTCGTTCTGTGGGCAACGCACGTATGACCTTTTAAGTAGCTCTCACGCACAGCGTTTTTAATATAAACTTTATCTTATTCAAAAAAGTTCCAACAATTTATTAAATTTAAGCTTCTTTCAACGGTTTATTGAACTACGAGACTCGAGTGGTGTGCGACTGGGGGAACTAATCCAAGGGACTCTACTCACGACTCATGGACTAGATGGCGCCCGTGCCAGCTCCTGCCGAGCGTCTTGATGCATGATATCAACGCTACACATGCGACGTTGCTCGATAACCATTAAGCAAAGATTCATGAGGTGAACGGGAGTTCATAAATACTTGATCGACATCAAAACAAGAGATTCAGCATTTGCACATCATTCCAATGCGTGCGTGCACGATCTTCTGCAGTCTTTCGGCACTGCTGCAGCTGGTGTCGTCGCATGGTGGTGCCGAGTCGGAATCGAAGCTGCTGATTGTGTCGGTGGCGGGCTTCCGATGGGACTATGTCAGCGGCAGAGTGCAGACTCCGAACTTTGAAAAAATAAAAAATGATGGTGTGATGGCGAAGCGTGGGATGAAAAGTGCGTACATCACAGAAACATTGCCTAACCACTTCACGCTTGTCACTGGTTTGTGGGTCGAGAGTCACGGGATAACTGGAGACCAGATGTGGGATCCAGAGCTTAAAGAGGCTTACCCCAGTGATGGGAGGAGAGAGTTGGTGAATCAGGATCCCAGATGGTGGGACACAGGCGCAGAACCGATCTGGGTTACTAATCAGCTACAGAAGAAGAACGGCCGTTCGGGCTGCATGATGTGGGTGGGTTGTGAAGCCCCCATAATGGGCATGACCCCCACTCGACACCAAGCATTTGATGCTGGGATGGACTTCCGGACACGGGTGGACATCATTATAAAGTGGTTTTTGGACAAATATCCCATCAACCTTGGTCTTCTCTATTTTGAAAAACTAGATGAAATTGGACGTAAATATGGACCCGATTCAAAGGAAGTCATATCTATGATTAAAACTGTTGATGAACATATCGGCTATTTGCTTCAGAAACTGGAGGAGTATGACCTTTTAGAGTCTATGAATGTAATAATTACTAGCGACCATGGTTTTGCTTCAACGTCAAAAGATCTGCTTGTAAACCTTGATGATGCTGTGAGACCAGACAGCTACCAGATATTCGTCACTAGTTCTATGGCAGGCATCTTACCTAATGAGGGTAATAATGACAGCTGTTTTTTATGTTTCTTTGTCAAACAGGTCCATCAACATCATTGAATGTTTTGTTTTTGTTTGTTTCTAGTCAGTAGCCTTATACCAACGATTATTAACGATGCTGTTATTTAGTGTTAATACAATGTTTGGAGAGGTACAAGGAGGAGAATTAAGTTCCTCACTATAAACACTGCTCAGAACCATAAAATTCGTAAAAAAGATGTCAAACCAAGTTTGTCTTCCTAAATAATTAGAGTGAAAACCACACCAGGGTTCAAATTTAATCATTATTCATGGGTGCTTTGCAGCCTTGCATCACACAGGTTTTCTGAATCATGATTTAATGATCATGTTGAAGTATCTTACAATGTTTCTCTCCCCACCACACACATAAAGTAAGTGCTAAAAGCAAATTGTATCTAGAAAAAACACAAAGTACTGTTAAAATTTATATATAGATGTATTATTAATGGAAGCTAGAGTTTCCTTTTCATAAGGTGGAGGATGAAAAGGGAGGTCAGTGCATCAAGTGGTAGATTTGCCGAGAACAGAAAGAAGGATAAGTTGGGGTTAATGAAAATCAGTGAAAGGCTCAAGAGTGGTAAAAAAAAAATTAGCTGTGTACCTGCAGTGTTCCTTATGGCCAACCCCAGTGACAGCACTGTAAAACAAAATAATGAATATTAATGCCAAAAAATCCAGCCAACTAAAGCAGTATACACTCTGAATATAATTATTTTTACCTGTGAGTGTTGTTCTTTTTGTATGTTCCATGTCTAATTTTAAATTAAGTAAATATAATGAAACAGTGATGACAGTGACAATGAGAATAAGGTGGTACTATTAATAAATTGATAAACAGTGCAAAGTATAACATTGCAAGGTGACAGAAACTTAGAAAATACTACAAGAGACTAACAGGAACATGTATAATGTTAGTGAACATAGAATATACATTGTTTTGAGGAAAAAACAAAACACTGAAGTGGAAAGGACTCTTATAGCTGGTAATACATGGTGAATACACACTGTAACTTTGTTTTTAAAGCCAGGTTGTAAATTCTGTGACACCTGGTTCCACTCTGGGATTCTTTAGCAAATTCAAACTCTGTCACCCTTCTATGTTGATGTGATTATTAAATATTACAGTATCTGAAATGAAATGATTATGACTGTCACAGGGTAGGTGTCACAGAAGGAAATTATAAATATAACTTGGGTGTATTTGATAAGAGTTCATTTGTTAACAAAATACTTGTTCTCCTGCCTCCCCCCTCCCCTTTTTTCATGCTCTCACATAGAACTAGAGAGACACTAGCAATGGAATAATTATTCCAGTATGTTATTTCTTAAAAGCAGTTCTTGGCAGATACTGAGAAGATGGTTAGATATCTCTTCTCTTTTTAAGCATCTCAAAGCAAATGTTTTGTAATAGTATGATTGCAAGAATCTTTCTGAAATCCTTAACCAAGAATTGCAGTTCTGAGCCAAGCATGCATAATTTATGAATGTTTTACTTAGGGCTTTTTTTTAAATTAAAAAACTCATGACCATTTTCTTTTTCATCAGCCATCCATTATCCCATAATTTCTTTTGTATAGGACTGGAGGATGCAATATACAGCAATCTCTCCCTGGCTGCAAACAAAAACAAAACATTTTCCGTTTACCGGAAATCAGAATTTATACCAGATGAGTATCACTACAAGAATCATCGTCGTATTCTTCCCATTTTGGTTCAGGCAAATGAGAACTACATTATTGTTAACAATCATTCCATGGCCACATGGAGAGGTATGTCCTATAATACTGCTAGATTTCAGAGTGCTTATCACCTCATGCATAATACAGAAGTAAATGGAAGTACAGTGAAATTGACAGTTATTAAATTTAAAAATTAGTTTGGATTGCCTAGTGGCTATATATAATATACACTCAAATGAAAAAGTACAATTGTCAATTCATAATTTATGAAAAAACTACAGTAAGAGTTTGAAGTTATTACTTCAGCTGGATGCGCATCATTGTAAATCAGATGTGAATTATCCTAAGAGTTGTCATCTAGGTGTGGGTTCTTGTTGTTGCTGTTGAGAAAATATTTCTCAGATTAATTTCCAGAGTATGGTGCCCTGTTGCTGTTGCACTCCCACACCTTTGCTTGCAGAAGGTAGCTATGGTTACAACAACAGTCTTTGGAATATGTTTACATTATTTATGGCTGTGGGTCCTGGATTCCGCAAGGGGGCAGAGGTGGAAACATTGGATAATGTGGATGTGTATTCTTTGATGTGCCATTTGCTTGGCTTGAAGCCAGCTGCCAATAATGGATCCTTGGATGTGCTTCGTGTTCTTCTTGAGGACAACAACAAAACCACTATGGTTACGTTTGGCACTTGTGAGTGATCCTCTCTTTGGCTCCGTACTTTGGAAAGATGTTTTGATTTTGTGCTAGTTTACAGTTTCCCTGTAATAAAGTGGTGGTGTTGTTTGTGTTGCACAGTCTGCTTTGGAATGCATGCTGCTGTGTGCAGGTCACCTGCTATAGATTTATTAGTGTTTGAAAGGTGCCTTTAAAAAATCAGTTTTCACTGTTGAAGTCAGTAGGCTTTTGTTACAAAATATTACTGGAGCTTGTATTCTTCCTTAAATGTATGTTTAATATCTGCTTCAGTGTTTTGTTTGTCTGTTGCAGATTTTTTTGTTTTGTTCGTCATTGCAACAGTGGGAGGCATTTTTGTTGTGGCAGCATGTCGACAGCACAGATATTTAAAGAGACAGCGTGGCAAGATCAGAAGTATGGATGGGCCAGTTACATATTCAGTTCCTTCCAACAGCAGTGGAAAGGTACCACTGTTATCAGAGACAGAGGAAGATGAAACTTTTCAGTAATTCTGTGATATATATATATATATAAAGATCATGGTAGTAGGTTTATTGCATGTACGCATGAATGTATAGACATGTAAATGCAGATGAGGAAATAATTTTCTGTTGTGTGTATACTCTGTTCCTTGTTGCCATAATTATCCTACCTGATTCCAAGCTCTTTCCGAAAGTCTGTGATGCATTTGCCATTTTGCACTCATTTCATGGTTTGCTGATGTTTTCATGAGTATTCACTAACTTGAAACTGTTAAATTTTTTCTGTTAAGCAGATCTGTCATATGTGTGAGATATTTTATTAGTCTTTATTTTAAGAACTTAAACTCAAAGGAGGGTGTCTGTGTCAGATGAGAAGAAGATGAACTATAGTTAGTGTTTGGTTTGTGGCAACGAGAACTCTCCCTGCCCCCAACCCATTGCAATATCATTCACTAATCCTAATCCAGATCACTGGTCTCTATGTGTTCTTTCTCTTTAGTAACTTTGGTCACCTATGGTCGCCTATGACCAGTGATAAGCAGGATTTTGCTCTTTTCTGGGCCATTTTATGTGTCCCATTGGTGCAGCAGATCAGAAAATTAGATTGTTTTCTGACTCAGAGTGCCAAGTGGTGCACTGTTCTGCCGCACATTAAAAGTTCAGCTTATGCCAGCCCATTGGAAAATCTGTGACGGCCCATTGTTTTCTGATCCAAGGGGCTAGTGACCCAAAGATAGTATCTCAAAAAATGATCACTTTGTCATGGATTTGCATGTGTATAGTTTTTGTAATATGTAGCGAGCCCATGGTGCCTAAGGTGTGCAGTGAAAACCTTAATATGCCTCCCTCTGCTGACCAGAGATGTTTGCCTTCAGAATGTATTTGTGTAAGCGTGTGTGAATGTGTGTGTAGGATCATCCATGTGAATCCAAATACACTGTATATATTTGCATATAATTGTCAGAGATGTTGGGAGAGAGAAAGTGTTGGCATCAGAAAAAGATACCCCTGCTTTCAAGTTTATCACTATCAGTTATGATTGTTTTATAACTAGCAGCTGAATTGTGATCATGAGATGTTTTCTTTTTTAATTGTTACACTACACTTATTTAGAGGTCAGTTATAACTTATTTATAGCCATTTGAAGAAATATCTCTGACATAAGCATAATACATATATGCTGCAGACCAAAGTTCATAATATTTAGATTTGGAGAGCTTTTAGCAAGAGGAGTTTTTCTGTATTTTCCTGTCGGTTATGTTAGCCATAACCAGTAGGAGAATACAGAAAAACTTATTAGAGAGAAAATTCATGTACTATGCAGAAATTCTGCCAACTGTTGAGATGTTTTCTGCTGAATTTGTATTTATGTTGAAAGAATGTCTGCTGATGTTAAACCCCCTAATGTTTTGTGCGTAAGGATCACTTCCACACCCCATCTGCAAAGGGAAAAAGTGTCAATTTTCACGTTTTATTAATATTGTTACATGTTACTGAATGACACTTTGAGGAGAGGGGACATTTGCACACATGGTCACCCAAACCACTTTTTTTTTCTTTTCTGAAAGGGGTTTGGTAGCTGTAATTCTGGGAGGACAGCCTGAATGAACTAGTGTGACAATTTATGTAAAAGTATATAATAAATTTGTGCACATGAAAAAAAGTTGCTTAAGTATATATATATATAGTTTATATAAAAGAATGGTGTAGGGTTAAGGAGCTGAATAGATTTTCCAGTTTTAGTTAATAGAGTCAATACTTTTAACAAGGCTTTAAAGTTATATGGAAACATTTTCTGATAGTACTATCAAATATTAATGTAATTAAATATGAAAAAAGTAACAGCGGTGGACTGTTTTTGATAGAGTAAATTATTAAACCATTCTCTTTTTCTTTTGGGTGCATTAGTCTTCCAGTAGTATCTTTCAGCAAGAAGTGGCATGGAAAGTTCTGAATCAATAGCTGCAATAGATCAGATGATTTCTACTATGATGTTTGCTGATATGTCTGTAGGAACACAAGGTTTGTTTACACGGCCAGCTCGGGTGTGTTCATGTTCTGTGCAGGATTTGGTGCCCACTGGCCTTATCACGTGTTTTGGAGGAATGCTTAAGGTTACATAAATGATAAAGTCAGAGTACTACTGTTAATTAGCATTAGGTTAAAAAGCCATGTAGGTCTTACACTGTTTTCAACTTTTATAAAAACTTCATGCAAATGTGTTTTGAAAATTATATCCAGTTCACAATATATCATTATTCAAGTAGATACATTACTATTGAAGTGCTTTGTAAATAAATGAAAAATATCCTGTTTGCTTGTGTCTTAAATGAACTTTAATGTGCAGCAAGGTAAGAAAACTTATCATGGAGAAGAACAGAATGTTTTTTCAACTAAATGTAGCTGCTTATAATAATGTGGACGGATTTTGTCTGAGAACATGTGAAGAGGACAACAAGAACATAAGCTGAATTTTACCTTTCTTCATTGTTGCATTCTTTCACAGATTCAGTAATATTTTAAGTAATTTCTTTGTGTGAATGCTGTTTCTAGGACAGACTTTAAAAAAGTAATGATGTTTAGTGTATTTGTGGGTGTGGGCAGATATGTTGGGCTAATTTCATATGAAGGTGGTGAAGCAGCATACTGTGACTTTTGGCTGGTTTGTGATCCATCTTCTTACATCTCTTTTTCTTCTATTACATTTTCCTTTATGTTAACATTTTTCCAAGGAAAATTTTCTCTCATTTGCATATAAAATTCCTGGGATATGTCGTTACTATGCAGCACTACTTATTGTGATTTGTGCCTAACCACAAGTGGACAACCTGCTTATTCCTCTCACTATTTGATACATGCAGATGCAGGAGTGGAAATAAAGAAGAGACATTTCTTATGAGATTTAGCTCTGCAGTTAACTATCCTTTCCAAGCTAGGAGTGGTTTCAGCATATCAGCAGTGAGTGCCACATTCTTACTGAAATGACATCAGTTTGTTTCTGTTATGTGCTGTCTTGTGCTAAGTTGTAGTTGTATGAGGAGTTTTCAGTATGCCTACTTTGACTGATACATTATTGAATTGCATACTGTTTGGCATGTTTTGCCTAAAGTTCTTCCTTTCTGAACCAAGGTTAGTTTACTTCTTTTAGTGTTACATACTTTTTAGTAAGGTGTTACTAAGGCTAATGTCTGCTGCATGAGTTGGATTCCTTTTAAGGTGAGTAAAATAAGCACACTTGTCTTATGTGCTGCTTTGCATGTTATCTGTAAGAGATAGGAATTCTTTAACTTAGTGTATCTAGTATGAATGTGACATCTTTACTTAAGTGAGGTCAGGAGACTTCTGTTGTGTACTGCTTTGTATGTCCTTTCTAGGACATGGATTTAATTGTGTCTGGTGTGAATGTTGTACCCTTGCTTGAAGTTGGTTTTCTTTGTTGTGCGTCTCCTTTCAAGGAGTTAACGTGTGCTGTGAGTGACATTCTTACTGAAATAAGGTCAACTTATTTCTGATAATCTTTCTTGGCTTAAACAGTGATTAGCATAGCATTGGCCTTCACTGTCTTCATTGTTCTTGTTCTTTGCCAACAGCCTTGTTTTTCACTCCTCATTTTAACCATTTGCCTTCGCCCAATGTTCTTTCGTCCCCAAAAATATAATTATCACAGAAATGAAAAGCAGTTTGATTCATGTTTAATGGGACCAGAATCTGAATATTTTTGACACAAAAGTAGGAAAAACTGTAACTGTGTAACCGTGTATTTGGCATAAGTGGTGATGTTATCTGTGGTGTAGGGCATGGAATCCTCTGACTGGACACAATTTTCATTTCAGACATCCGACTCATGCTTTTGTCCTTTCTCCCACACATTTCTGTCCTCCAAAAATTGCTGTTGCCTACCTAAATGACATCTGTTAATTGTTAAATACATTTGAGGGAAAGGTATGTGCACATGTATAAAGGGCGTAGGGTGTGTGCATGTCATGACAGAGGTCGTTTAGAGTCTTAGCCTAATTGATCAGATACATGTACTGTTTAATAGTAATTTTTTTTAAGCTATGCAGAAATACATGTGTGGTAGCAGAAATGTAGTCTTTGTCACTGAATAAAAGTGAGTTAATTTGCAGGGATTTAAAATCAAGGAAAAAGTGCTTTACACAAAGGTGAACCAGTAGTTGAAGTATGTAATGGCCAAGATTTCCTTGACAGTGTCATCTTTGTTTCCTTGAACCACAGATCACATGCTGTGCAATTGTTTTTAATAAGTCTGCAGTGAGCGGACGGTTCGAAGTTACTGCACAATAGCCTGTTGGGGTGGGGTGGGGGGTGGATAATACTAGTCTGTTTTCACCACTAACATGTTATTTCATCTTTGGTCTTTCACAGCTTGCTTTCTTCATGCTGTTTTTGCTTTTGTATAAAGATGTTGCAACCACTGTTAATGCGAGTAACTGGAGAAGAGGGGAGCTGAGCCTTTCTAGGTGGAGGCAGTGTTGCTTAGGAAGGAGACTGCCTTTGGACTTGGACAATAAATTAAGCAGCTAGCTGCCTGCATGCATTATTGAGCAACAAGTTTTTACACCTGTCTTTATCCTGTTTTCATTGTTGCACGGCTGGTTTTTCTATTTCCCCTGCCAGATCATGGATTATTTATGTGGGTGGAGATGGGCTTAAGTACAGCAGTTCCATTATTATTCAGTAGCTTGACAACAGTCTTTCCTACTATGATATAGCCAGGTTTGGGATTAGTACATATATCCTTGTTTTTTAATTAATCTAATCTGAACAAAGATGTGTATGGGCTATCTTGCAAGAGAGAGAGGAGGGAAGAGGGATGATGAAAAGGGGGAAAAGCCAGAATGCACTGGGAAAACCTCCCAACAACTAACCCTGTAAATAGGATCTCCACCACCATCCTGTGTATTGGCACCAAGCATGGGCTACCACTGTGCTGCTGCCTGTGCAACTCTCATCCTAATCCTACCCACCTTGTAAATAGTCACAGCTGAACAGGTGATGAGGGTCATTCTGCATTCGTTTAAGAGTGGAGTTGCATCCTATGCTACTTTGCATTGACAAGATGTGGTGATAGGAGGTGGTGGGTGGTGGGGGAGGAGAGAAGAGATCTTTTAAATGTGCTTCATACACATTTGTTAAAGTATCCCTCTCTTGAAGTTAAAACATCCTAAACTACTTTGAAGCCACTTTGAGTGCCACTGTAAAAACTGTCTCTTGAGAAAACTCTGAATACATTAGCCGTTTGTTTTGAGTTTGCATTTGTATATCTGGTTTGAGTTTGTAGTGTTATTTTTTTAACAGTATTCTCCTTTAATGAGTTGTATGTTTTAAAACTTAGCATGGTGCTTTAAACTTGTGTATGCTTTAAACTTTTTTTAGCGCCTTATAAGCCAGCAGGCAATGCCATGTTTTATCTCAACAACACATTCCAGAAGTGAATGAGCAGATTTTTATTTTTCGAGTGTTTTTTTTCCATTTATTTGAATGGTTTGTATCCAGGAGTGATGTTTATTTCTGGTCTCTGAAGATCCAGCATATCTTGTGACTCCATGTCCTCATGTATTTCTGCCTCTTTCTCCACATGGTATTAAGTAGCTTGATATTTGTGACAGGAGAAGACATTTTCATTGCAGTTTGGTGATGAGTGGATTTGGGATTTGATTGTATTATTTTGGTCAGTGTATTTGCATATTCAGTCCTATGCATTACTTATAAATATAGCATACATCTGTTGGATTTTTCATGTCACCATTTTGATTGAATATCTTGCATGTGTGAACATTTTGTTACACAGGTGAAAATGATGCATGTGCAGGGATGGGAAAGTCACAAAATTTTCACAAACCTGACAACTCCAACCTAGGTACTGGCAGCGCTCAAACATAGCCGTATGCAGATATATTTGCCCAAGGGAGCTTACCGTACCCAAACACGCAGCAAAGAGAGGGCCGGAAGAAAGGAACTTGGCAGATCCTCAAAAAAGATCTGCCATCCCTTTCTTTATAACGGCGCTATTCTTCACACAGCTAACCCTCGGTGCACAAAGTGTGCATACAGAGAATCCATGTTAATGTAGTCAGCCCGCTCACTAAGCGTGTGGTGACAACTAGGATTCAAAGACGAACACAACATAGGACAAATACATGAAATCCTCAAGGTGCAAATTATAATTAATAAAGAACAAATGATGACCGAGGGCTTAAATTATTGAAAGATAACTCCAACATAGGTACTGGCAGCGCTTGTGGCCCAGTTATTTGGGATTTTTAATGGCACAAGATTTATAGTGGCCATGGGCCTGTGTACCAGTGTATTTTCCCATCACTGCACATGGTGTAGCAGTGCATTCTTTCTGCTGTCTAACATTTCAGTCACGATTTAATGAAATTTTCTTTGAAGTTAATTACAGACGGTAACAAAAAAATTTCAGAGGTTCTCAGGGACACCAGTGTTTGACTTTTTTATGTCATCACATAGGCTTTAGGTAGGTCTAGGATATTGCTCCTGTACCAAATAATAATAAATAATAATAAATGTGGATTTTTAACACACGAGAACACATTTCATGCACACTTCGCGCGGATGAGGCACACAGGCAGACAGTCTAGTGAAAACAACGAAACACACTCACACACACAGGGAGAGATGAACGCAACACTGACCAACAGGTTGGGATACAGATCGTCCTTCAGTCACAGATGGGTGGAAAAGTATCATAAGAGACGATGAACAGAGAAAATTGTAAGTTAATGCAGAAAGGCAGTTGCGACGTCAGTCAAGGCACTTGTGGAAAAGAAAAGTTTTAAAGTTTCGTTTGAAAGTCTGTAGTGATGGGGAGTGGCGAATGTTGTGGGGAAGTGAATTCCATTGGGTGGATGCCGAGAAGGTGAACATGCGCTGTCCATATGTTTTTGTCCTGATGTGGGGTACTGAGAGAATGCAATCGTCTGAATAGGAGCGGAGCTGTCTCACTGGAGTGTAGATTGTAAGAAGTTCTTAAAAGTAGATGGGGCATGCACCGGTGAAAAAAAATAATAGAGCCTGCAGTGCTTTTCATTAACCCATGTAACCGCATCTAACCTTAGTTTTCTCATGATTGGACACTACAGAAACATATTTTCGCCATCCTGTTCCTGTGCCAGTTTATTTCTTCAGGTGGAACTATAAAATATATATGTGAAGACAATGTTAATGTGAATGTTTTGTTAAAACAGTGTTGTGTTGTGAAAAATGTTCACACCGACCACAAACGTCAGAGTCACCACGTTTGCGTCAGCACAGAATACACGACTTATCTCACGCGTAGGATGGCACAGTCCGCGTGCGTGCTCGGGCTGGTGACACTGGTCGATGTTCCTGATGCGATGACAGATGGGGTTGGACGGCTGTGCAGTGTTGGTGATGCTGATGAGGCGGCGGCTTATGAAGGATGAAGCGTTGAACTTGATGAAGAAGAAATCGGAGAACGAAGAACAGCAAATCAGGAATTTAGCGAACAGAAGAAGCGAAACGGAGAAGTGGCGAAACAGTCCTCCTGAAACACAGCAGAACTGTGCACATCAGCGCGGAAACTTTTGTCGGGTCGTGCGACGGTTAGCGCTGCGACCCCGACAAAAGTGGACTGCGCAACACTTTCACAACTTAATTGGTCTAACTCTTTGCTAATAAAATGTTGCAATACGTAACATTTTACAATTGCATAACCACTGTTTTGAGGTAGGCGTTAACAGACGACACAACCAACTGACAAGCATTCGTTCGGTAGAAAGGACATTTCTTAAGCATAATTCCATTCATACACGTTGCAACTAGGTTGGATTACCAGACGACTAGTTTCGCCGCAAGGTGAAGTAGAACTTGCGTGCCTGGGCAGTTTCCAGCGGTCAGCTACTGTCGGACGTCGGTTGTGACGGTTAACAGCGCAGCGTACAGAGATGCGACCTGTCCGGCTGAAAAGTGCAGTGGTCTGATGCCAGTCCTGGCCATTAACTCGCGAACAGACGCCTTGTCCTCACACGTGGATTTTCGTCATTTGAACAAAAATGCTACGCTATAATTTGACGTCACGCGAAGAATCCGATCGCGTGAAGTTACGCGCTGGCAATGGATGGACAGATGATACTATACCGTGAACTAGAATCGTCACAGGCATGCCCACGGACAAAGGAAAGGGGCCGTCACCTAACTGCATTCCAGCACTTTCCGTTCTTTTATGTTTTTCCCCCTGGTGTCGATAAGGTTTTGTTTATAATATTACATTGAGCAGGAAACAGAAACCAAAAGCGTTAGAGAGGAAGCTGGAAACAGTGATGTAGATCTTGCTGAGAAGGGGGTGGGGGTGGGGGTAGGGTCCGGGGGAGAAATTTTTTTCCCCACACGAGCTCGAGCTGTGCATGCGCATCTCGGTTGCTAACCACAACTATATATAATTATAGGTCAAGCCATGACCTCACGCGCGTTGCCTAAGGGCGAGACCTTGCAAGATTTCGCCTGCGAGATCTCTAGCGAGCGAGCGTCTTTAGGCAACATCCAAGAGTCTCGCGCACGAGGCGGAAGTTTTTCGANNGGCAAGCTTGTGCCAGTCGTGATCGTGAGTTCCGGTTTGCCTTCATCCTCTCAGTTAATCAGCCATGCACAGCCACGGTCACCAAAATTCATGGTTTTAGGCCTACATAAAAGGTTTTAAGGGTATATCAAGCATCAGAAAGCACTTTCTGAATTATATGATGCATATGTCAAAAATCGACACTTGAGTACGTACATTTTACAGATTTGTGTCGGTACTTTTATCGTCTGCTCGTCCGCCGTGTATACGAAATACCAAACAGCCACCGAAATCCATGGTTTTAGGTCTAAATAAATGTTTTTGAAGGTATAGCAAGCATCAGAATGCACTTTCTGAATTATTTGATGTATAATATGCCAACAAACGACACTTGTGTATACACGGCAGACGAGCAGACGATGACAGTACTGACATAAATCTGTAAAATGTACGTACACAAGTGTCGATTTTTGACATTAAACATCAGATAATTCAGAAAGTGCGTTCTGATGTATTTCGTATACACGGCGGACGAGCAGACGATAACAGTACTGACATAAATCTGTAAAATGTATGTACTCAAGTTTCGATTTTTGACATATTAAACATCAGATAATTGATCAGAAAGTGCGTTCTGATGTATTTGGTATACAGGGCGGACGAGCAGACGATAACTCATTAACTGTACTGAGACAAATTTGTAAAATGTACGTACACAAATAATGTCGATTTTTGACATATTATGCATCAAATAATTCAGAAAGTGGATTTTAATGCTTGATATACCTTTAAAACCTTTATTTAGATCTAAGACCATGAATTTTGGTGGCTGTTCCGCAGTGTTCGGGGTTTCGTATGACCGGTTCACAGGGGCACTCGCCGTGCAGAAGTGGTTTGTGCACCACACATTGCGTAAGACGCCACCGATGTAAAACTCTTCTGTTGTTTTTACACCCAATAAATGAGCAGGTGTCACCACCACCTTTTTGATATTTTTTTCTTCGATTTCTGGCTGGAATGCTAGCCGCTTGCGAGATGCAGCTATCACTTAACTAGCTAAGCGGAAGTGAGGATCATGAGNTTTTTGATATTTTTTTTCTTCGATTTCTGGCTGGAATGCGAGCGGCTTGCGAGATGCAGCTATCACTTAACTAGCTAAGCGGAAGTGAGGATCATGAGCCTCGATGTGGCTTGAGACATGGCCCCGGCCACAGTATCCTCAAATGGCGTGCGCGAACTTGTGGATAGATCCGTGTGCTGACGTAGACATCTACGTAGTCAGTGACCTCTGACCTCTGACCCTTGTTCTCACG
>SMGT01015463.1:0-10300 GCA_004794575.1 Lanistes nyassanus | reverse complement strand
CATACCAGCTGTTTCGTGGGAAACCCCTGGCATTTATGGATAATTTCCACAACGTTTTATGGCTTACAAGTGGGCTGTAAAGGGGTGTAATTGGCGAGTGTTTCGTGTCAGTGGGACTTTTTCAAAACCGTCTTACGTCACCTTGGTTACGTAATTCAACACAGTCTTCCACAAAGCGTCAGCAACGGACGGATTTCGGGTAGGAAAAATCTTTTTCTAATAAATTTATCTTTCTAACAACGTTTGAATGATACTTTTAACTTCAATAGGTTTTTTGTTACAATTTTTCGAAAATCGGTAAAAATCGCCCAAAAGCTGAAATTTCACTTTCAGCGATGTCGCGCGTTGTAAGACGCACGTTGTAAGACTGCATTCAACTTTCAGCGTTTCTGGTTTGGCTTTGTTTTCCTGTTTACCCATGGTCAGGCGACGTGGAGATGTCTAGAGCGTCTGAGACCCTTCACCGCCACTTTTTGCGTCGTTATTGTTGAGTGCAGTTGTGCCGGCGACTTCGTTTGGAATGCGAAGATCCATTAGAAACGAGATCCGGAAATGACGTTTGTTGTCGCTTATTCCTGGTGAGAATCTAAAACGTAAATTCGTTGTGGGCTTGTTCTTTGCGTAAAAAATGTCAAACTCGATATTGTTCTGCTCTGCAAATAACTGAAAATGCATCTGCGTCTTAAGTAATAGTGTAACTAACAGCATAGATTGAATTGTCGACGGGGTAGGACATGGGTGTACATCCCGAATGTAAAAAATAAATAAACAAACTCGAGAAAGTGAAAGAAGGGACCAGGGCCACTAAAACCAGGTACTTGGAAATCAGGTGTGCAATTCTTCAAGTAACCAACACATTTTTGACGATCTTCGTTCTAAGTTGCGTAAAAGGAAAAATCTCCACTCTTGCCGCAAATCGTCGACTGTCGATTTATATATTCGAAAAAGGAGAATTCTCCAAGGACAGAAAATCTGTCTGGTGGGATTTGTGAAAGACGGTTCTTCAAGGACCAGACAGAAGCATAAACATATTGTCAGAATCCTCACACAACAATTTAAAAAAAACGTATCAACCGTCCATTTCGTGATGTTCTGTTCTCTTTTCCATATAAATGCCCAGTCTGCGTCCCGCAAGCAAATGGGCACACATTTAGTTATCAGTGGTCACGTGTTGGGGTCTAGTGGGTCAAGGAGATTACACACAGATTCTAGGTGTGAACCATCCTCGACCCTCCGGCCCTAATTAAGGTCCATTATCCCCTTGTTCAAGCCGCCATCTGGCCACTCACGTTATCACCAGCTCAGGTTAGGTTCCTGTTCACACTTCTGATCAGGGTTTACCGGCTCTAAAATCAAAGGGGCAAGGTGTTACTGACCCTGAGGCACAGCTGGGAAGGGACCATAGCTGTCAGGATGGCCAGGTACGGGTAGTTGGACAGGGGAAAATTACGCATCAGGAGGAAGCTGCTGATGTGTAGTATCGACCTTCAGGGGCTTTGATGTAGCCGAGAGGTGTAACCTGCCCGGAAGGGGTGGGGGGTAGCTATGTCCACTCTAGGTGTCCACTTAGGGGCGTGTCCTTGTAGTTGACATGGGTGTGGCTTCTACTGTCTCTGACCTGATTGGTTGATATATGTAACCGTCTTGGTGACCACGTGTATGCGAATGAAAGAATCTATGGACGAAAGTTTAGAATAAAAGGACTTGTTTAGACAGTCAAAGTATCTTCCGCCCAAATATCCTGTGAGAGGACATTGTCCGCCCGAATCTCCTGAGTGGAGAGATCTTGAGTTCTGTGAGTGTTGTGTATCACGTGGTCATTCTTTTCTCGTATGCAGAGACGAGATTGAGGTACGTGGTTTATCATTGTGTTTAATGGCGAGGCGGGTGATGTAGGTTGGTATTAGATGTTATTGTAGACCTAGATCGAACAGAAGGAAATTGCGGGACGCCTAGAGCTGAAACGAGTTGTAACATATATTGTCTTGATTATAAATACTCGCTGTTTATATCAACAATACATTCTTCCTTTTTGCGTTCACTGTATTACTGTGTTTTGTGGTTCTTTATGGGAGACTGTAGGTGGTGGGGGCTCGGCCATATGATTGCGAAGTCATATTAATTAGTTTTAGTAACACAGTGATAGTTTCACCTACGCATATGTCACCCTCTTGACAGTGGTCGTGTGAGCGAGCATAAGAGACGACCCGTCAAGAGCAAAAGAAAATCTCCCAGTAAGGTGACATCAGCACAGTTCAAAACAGTTAAGGTCAATTTAGAAAAAAAAAACCCTAATAGTACGTGATTGCATTTGTTTTCCTGTATACATTTCTTTCTCTATCTGTGCCTTTCCGAAATTTACGGAAACAGTGTTTGGTGTGTTAGCTGAAAGAGGGGTTTGTTAGGTGTTCCTGTGTGCACCCCTAACCTAGCGGTCTTGGCACGGTACAAAAACTAATACACTTAATGATCAAAGAAAGAGCAGCAAGTTACTATTATAAGATACAGTGCCTTCCTGCAGATCATCCAGTCAGACAGATACATACCACACCACACAAATACCGGACAGCAAACCTACTCCACAACCTAGGATTCAGAAATGCACCCAGGACTTGGAACAAACAAATGGGTCTGATGTTGACTTTCAAGCCCCTTATCCACATGTGCACCCTCATGCTCCACCCTGGACTATACAGCCAGCCAGCAATTGTAGACACAGAACTTACCAATATAAGAAAGAGATACACTTTGACAAAATTATAGCAGACTTTAAAAAGAAGCTGAAAATCACATACAAAGATCAATCTATCTATACTGATGGCTCGCATGACCCTGGACCCAACTATTTATGCTCAGGCATAGGAGTTTATGCGTCCAAAGAAGCAGCCATCTCAGGTGAACTTATAAATCACGCATCAATATTTACAGCAGAGCTCACAGCAATACTTGTGCTTTTCATATGATAGGTATGAACACAGCAAACCCAAAATCACACAGAAAAAACTATTTGTAATTGTTTCTGACTCGCTGTCAGCACTACAGGCGATTCAAAACCAGTCATCAGAAAGAGTAGATTTAGTGTACAAAATATTATCTCAAGTAAATACACTACACAATAAAGGCATAAGGATAAAATTCCTCTGGGCCCCTTCTCATATTGGCATAAAAGGTAAATGATAAAGCCAAACCCTAACATAAAGCTTATCCAAATAAACACGCCTATTTAAGCAGAAGAAAGGAAAATAGCTATTAAACCAGCAATCAAACTAAGATGGGAAGAGACCTACAAAAAAGAAGCTAAAGGAACAAGAAAGGAAATAGAACTACCGAGTAACAGTCTAATATTATTGAAATCTACCAGAACAAACCAGGCAAGAATAAGCAGAATGAGATTAAATGGCGAATACCACATGTACAAAAATCCACTAAGTTGTAGCTGTGGTGATAGGTTTAACACATCGCACGTGCTGTTAGAGTGCAACCTAAATAGCAAATAAAGGGGAAACCTGAAAGAAGAACTCAAATATAAACTAGCACTAAATCTGAAATCAGCCCTTAACCCACCCAAAGATCTATGTCAGCACATACTTGAGCTTACAGTCCAGGTAGTAAATAACCATCCCGAAGTAAGACACATCTAAAAATAATTTTTAACAATTAAAAATCAAAACGTCATTTAAAAAGGGAGGGAAATATAACCCTAACCAAAAAAGTAGAATATAAGGAAGATACAACGTCTAGCACTTAGGGATAGGTCAGTAGGAAACAGCCAGCAGGGACAGCGACAACAGCAAACCACAGCAGCCAGGACACCAGAAGAACAGCCTCCACCACCAGTCAGAGCACGCCCCCAGCCCCCAAACACCACCTTCCCCTCACCCCTATAGTTCGAAATCACCGACAAATCCCCCTAAATAAACTGCAACTGCAATCGTCTGAACAGATTAATGACATCCAAACCTTGCTAATTACCTCAATCAGCGCTCAATGTACTTTCTTGTACAGCACAGACAGCGCGCAGATGTACTTCAACCTACTGATAACGAGCGTGATGCTGCCTGTTTACCGAAGAACGAGACTGTTAACTGGAGGTTTGGAAATTCGTTTTTTTTTCAGAATATCTAAGTAGTAGACCGTCGTTGCTGGAGATTTACAAAACATGTCAGTTTCTGTAACCAGTAGAATCTCCTTGCTAGAGGCTTACAAACTTTTCTGTCACCTTATTTTAACGACTACCGACTCTATCTCTGCTGAATGTTTACAACACGTGTTTTAACTTTATCTAAAGATTATACTCATAACTGCTAAAGGTTCACAAAATGTGTTTACCATTTTTCTAATGACTAGAGTCTCCATGCCGTGATATTTATATATACATGTATATTAGTTTGTTTGGTGGTAAGCTATCCAATCATCACATCACGCCCCCCTCACACACACACACCCGGGTTATGAATAAACCAGGGATCATTCTTAGAGTCGGTCATCGGTCATTGACGCATAAAACTTCAATTTTGACCGATAGATTTTGCAGCCAGGAGGTCATATGACCGATAGATTTGTGTCAAAGAAGTCAATAACTTCAAAATTTTTTTCGTTTGCCATCATCGTATTCAACCTTGACCTCGTATCGTAACTGAAGTAAAAAGTTGTATCTGCCGAAACGAACGACGAAAAGAAGTAATGGGATTTAACTGTCAGTATTGCATGCCGAGTAAAGCTGTTCCGATCCAGTTTTTTGAAGACCTGACCAATTTCCCACGTGCTCTTATGACTACTTTGCTAGTAAACAAGACAGGTTCGTCCCGAGAATCTTTTCTTAGTCTTTCGACAAAGAATCGCGTGTAAAACCAGCCATGCCTCCGAAAAAGAAGCCACGAGATGAAAAGAGACAAACGAATCTGTTTGCTAGTTTTGGACTCGCTCAGCCACCGTCTGCAAGCGCATTGTGACATTGTCAGTCAACAGTGACGCGACAGAGCCTGAAACTGAAAGTGCGACGAAGAAAAAATCAGCAAGTCGTTTAATCAGAGAGCCTTGGCTATTCGAGTTCCAGCCGTTCTCTGCTAATTCAGTTTGAAATAAGCACTCCTCTCTCGTGGCTTGCAGAATTCATATACTTTCAGTGTTTATCTTGTCAAGCCTCTCTTTCTGTTAATTTTAGTCATTTTAGCGTCTGGGCCCATCGAAATGATGCAGACGAAACACACACACACACTGGAGCTGAGAATTGGGGAAGACTAGAGGGAAAATAAAGTGAGGAAGATAAAAAAAAATTGGGGAGGGGGGGAGAGAAAAGAAAATCAAACATTATACATCTATACACACATAATAATCTCACACATGCCAAGCATATAAATACCTAACATGAGACATGAAAATAAAAAGCAAGCAGCTTAAATACAGTGACAAAAACAAGAAGGTTAGCGTCAGGAAGAGAATTATTGTGCTTGTCTTTAGGCAAATTTCTTTAACAGACATGATAAAGAAAGAGGAATGTTGTGTAGCCTCTGCATGGAAAGTGGGAAGCAAAATTCCTTCACCACTGGCTGCCTCAACTTCAGGCATTCGGCCATTCTTGACCACATCAAAACTTCTGACACAAAACTGGAAATAAAATGATGAAGTGTGTGTGTGTGTGAGGGAAGAAAGGAAAAGAAATGCAGGCATAGTAGTATATGAACACAACCGATGAAAACCTTCAACTATGAGAAAAGGCCGCATCTGTTTGCTAATCATTGCGATGGTATAAATCCCAGTAAATTGGTGACTTATTGTTTTTGGAAAATGACCTATTGATTCTTCTGTCAACTGGTCAAATGACCTATGATGTCCTGTAGCAAGAATGATCCCTGATAAACATCATTGTCTTGTAAGTTGTAAACACACATTTTGGGCAGTTTAAAGAGAAGCTATTAACTTTGTGGTTTTCGCAAAAATGAATTTGCAAAGTTTCAACAGAAAAGAATAGGTACAGCAGGATTTTCCTCACGTTGTGCATGACTGCCTCGGTGGTCTATTGGTTAAGGCGTCTGCTTCCGAGGCGGGAGGTCAGTGGTTCGCGTCCCGGGCGAGCCATACATAAGACTTAAACGTTGGCAATCTAGTAGCTGCCCTGCAGACGCCTGGCACTACAGGGAACAGTACTAGGACTGGTTGACCCGGTGTCAGTATAATGTGACTGGGTGGGACTGAGGCCCGTGTTGCGCCATCAGTCCCACGTGTGGCAGCACGTAAACTTTGTCTAAGCAACACCGTCCTGATATGGACATAGTTTGCGAGTAGACGTTAAGCAACAAATACCCCCCCCCCACACACACGTTGTGCATGTCACTTTGAATGCACTCAGTAATAAATGAGTGCAGTGTGAACTTTTCAGCATGAGATAAAATTGAGTTTCTCCTCCTTCAAGTCTGTCCTACACCTGGCCAGAGAAGGAGAGGAGAAATACCAGTAACGAACACGCGCGAGCGCCCCCCCTCCCCCACACACACACCGAATAAGATCGTAACCGCAGACCAACACAGCCGATACACACATCTGGGATATTCTGGTCACATAGAGGCTACACGCTGAGCCCCTGCATAAAAATATTAGTACTATTGATGTAGGGACGATACGCAAAGATGGATGGATGGATGTTTCGCAAGCCTTCCGCTGAATTCCCTCTATGGGGGAAGGGAAATGAAGTGGTGGCTGTGGAAGCTAGACTTGTGGTAGGGGTTTGTTTCTTTCAAGCTGGTTCTTTGTTTCTTTCAAGCTGGTTCTTGCTGTTCTGGTGTCTTGGCGATGGTGGTTGTCGATGTCTATACAGGCTGATCCGACTTCTGCCCTAATCCTGAGTACTAAGTTTACTATCTTTCCTATTTATCTTCTAATAAATTTTTAATGTTTGATGTCGATGTCTTTTTTTTAAATGACACTTCGAGAAACGGTTTTCTATCGACCAGACGAAAGAGTTGCATTAACTGCAGGAGCATCAAAATATCCTCAAATTCTTCGCACAACAAACGAAGAACTTGCATGGGAGAATACTATGCGTTTCTTTTCAGAATAGCCCAGTTTTTTTTAAAAACTATGTCAACCGTCAAGTTCCTGTTGTTCCTGTTTTGTTTCCTTTGAAATGCGCGCTCTTTGTTCTGCCAGCAAATGAACACATTTTCATATCAGCACTCTTTGTCAATTTAGAAAATGTACATTCCTTTATTGTCCACCGACAGAAACATTCAAGACCAGCCCAGACTCTTCAAGTATTTGGCGCGAGCGATAACGTCATTGCTGTAGTCGTTGCCAGTGGTGCCAATATCCAGGCCAGCCCAGGTCTGAACGTTGCTCACGCCGGAGTTGTAGGCAGCCACACCACCTGTTTAAACAATAATTTACAGGTTGCGATTGCATTTTTTTCTATACACATTTTATTTCTATCCCTAACTAGGTATGTCCGAGAGACAGTGTTTGGAGACAGTGTTTGTTAGCCCGAGGTGTCAAACTGATAAAGATGTTTTTTCTCTTCAGTTATTGTTCTGAAGAAGGCGATCATGTCTGCACCAAGATGAGGTAAAATTGTTCTCAAAACACGCTTAAAATATTAAGGATCAAGATGGGTTCATGAAACTGGTTGAAAATGCGTTCCCATGGCTTCAAAACACGTGATACTGGCCTTAAGGGCCTTTCTGAATCGAAACATTAGCATTGTAGTTCTCCGAACCGGGAGGTATCGGACACGGCTAGGTTCATTTGACTAGACCGCATGCTACTGCGATTAAGATTGGTCATAAATTTCAGAAGTGAGCGGTTTCTACAGGAATTCTACACGACCAATGCCTCCAATGGGAAATCCACTTCTGTCCTGGCGTCACTATTTACGACTAGGCGTATCTCATGGCCGCTCTGATCACGTCTTTAATCGGACCAATACACGTATTGGTCGGTGTGAGAAGCATTTTAGCGCAACCTGTTCACAACGGCTGACCAATGTTTCAGACAAACGATTCAAATAACTAAGGCGTGGTGGCACTGGCTACAAATTATGCGTAACTGTTATCCCTTGACGGAAGTGAATCAGGGCTATGATAAGCATGTCGATAAGCGACTGGCTGCAATTCTGCCCAGGTGAAATTCACTTCTGCTAGGAGTTATTCTTTGTGTAACCACTTTGGCCAATTTTCTACAGGAACAGAAGTAGAGGACATCCAGGTTACATCAACAGCCTACCCTGCAACTTCTGCTCCACGCTCCAGGAAGGGTGCTTGGCGGCAACCTGGCTGATGTAGGGGATGAGAAGACGGCCAACCATCATCTCGATGTGACAACAAGTGCGGGCCCCGCATTCCAAGCAAGGAAGCCCCGAGTGCGTGAGGTCACACTGTGCGAAAAGATTCCCGATATTCGCTAGGTGCTTGGTGCTTGGTACACAAGGTTCATTTCCAAGCTAATCCACCCTCATTGCCTGACATCCCACCCTCATTCACACACACACACACACCCACACACACATATATACACACCGCACAGACACCACACACACACCACACACACCACACACACACACACACACACTCTCTCTCTCTCTCTCTCTCTCTTTCTCCCTACGTCAAACCTCATTAAGAACATTGCTGTCACTCATTGCAATTCCTGCCTGCGCACAGCAGGATACACCCAAAAGCAAATCAATGATAAAGTGAATAAAAAAAATTTGTTTCGGACCTATTGACATCCTTGTCTATCTATCGTAGTGTTGTATGATCGGGTCTAGTTTAGTCCTTCGTCATGCAACTTTCCGCAAAGGACTGAAAGATGAGCATTGTAATAAAACTGGGAAATCTCTCCTCCATGCACACTGATTTTGTGGAAGAAACTACCTAAGTAGTTCTAGCAATAATAAAATGTGTGGTCTAGTCAAGAACTGATGTAAGCTTGTAGGCTTTGTCAGAAGAATAAGGTACTGTTTCCTTTTCTTTGTTTTTTTTTTAAATTTCTTATTTACATTGGTCCGATCGTTCTTTCTAACTTCACCTTCACTCCTTCATTTTTGTCTTCTGTATTCCCTTCTCTTCCCCTTCTTCCATACCAATGAAAAACTCTTCAGTAGAGTATTGGACTCGCACGTCGAGATTGCGGCTTTGACTCTAGCAGTGTCCAAGGATGATATCCCGAGGTTAAACATCGTGCAGAATCTATTCAGCCGTTCGCCAAACATTAAAACTGCCTTTATGCATTAACCATGTTATTGAAGTTTATAGTTTGGTGGATAGTTCAGTGTGTTGGTCCAACAGTCTCATAACAGTCCAAAAATATATCAGAGACCTGAAGGATGCCCCAGGCATGCCCTGCATCACCGTAACCAGCAGAAGTCAAGGAGTCACCGCCATTAGACTCGCGGCTTGCAATACCTCCGATGACACTGGCCTCGATACCTGCCGACCAAACATGACGTCACACTTGTACTGTTGTCTGCTGCCTGTTGCCTGTTGCCTACCCTTTCCTCCCACCCGCAAACTCCCATTCATGCTAAAGCATCGATAACAAGAAAGCCACTGCTTAATTACAGACCATACTGGACAAAATTTGATGAAGACTAGTTTGGGACACTCTCTTGCCAAGGAATTTCCCAGTGGCACTGGTGCCGAGTTGTTGCTAGTGTTGATTGCTAAGGAAACTTGTCGAGATAGTTTGCAGATATACACAGCCCTGCACTAGTACTCACGCTAACCTTTGACATTGTCTGGTAGTTCTGGATGGTAGCATCGCTGCCTGAAACTATTTACACACGTCCATCTGCTATAGATGTCAAAATTCCTCTTTACCTAAATGTTCACTTTCGGGTAATGTTTAGGAACCAGATGCAAGATCTTGGCTTCTAAGTTATCCGCAAACCTAAGGGGCAAAAGCTCGTCGGGGTTAATAAGCTCTGTGTTTCTACCTCTGAAGTAGTCCTAACTCCAATACATGGATACGGCGACATGACCCGGAATAAAGCCAATTTTATCTCGTATTTAAACTCGGCAACGCGATGATTATTTTTGTAATTCCCTGGAGACAATACATTACCTCAGGAGACAATACATTACTGTAAACATAAACATGTGCACATCAGTCCAATACATTTCTTTCTCTGTGTGTGTCTCTCTCTCTCTCTCTCATACATACACATCAGATCACATCACCTCACACCAGCAGCAGACTTTGGCACTTACAATGTGCATTCGCCACTTGCTCGTAACATGACTTCATGGAGTTCAGAGTGCTCAGGTGAGCGCGCACAGCTGCTTGCGAGGCTGACACACCTAGTAACAGGCAG